>APFE031019238.1:15741-136830 GCA_000404065.3 Pinus taeda
CAAAACTGGCTGACCTTGCACATATAATTTATTAAGAATAATAAATTCAAAATATAAGTTATGCTCATCGGATTAAGATTATTTTTATATGGATTTTACACCTCTCAGAAAGAGGAATCCAACAAAAATATTAGTCTCTTAATCTGAGCATCAGAACATGGAGTTTGGACCTAGTTGTCCAAATTTAACAGACCATAATCTTAGTTGTTCTGGAGGAATACGATCTCGAGGCCTACGTCAAAAGTGTTGTGGATGTTCGTGCTGACAACGATCAGAAGAAGAAATACAAGGCTGAGCAGGGAAAGGCAAAGACGCTGATTCTCAATGGAGTTTGAGATCATGTGATCTCACACTTGTAGGGCAAGGATACAACTCGAGAGATGTGGGAAGCCTTGTCTTTTCTGTATGAAGGCTCTTCTGAACAACGGAAGATGTATTTAGAGTAGAAGTTGCAACGGACCTTGATGCAGAAAGGAGAAGGGGTGAACCTCTATTTTCAACGTCTTTAGGACACTAGAGACTGACTTGCTGCAGTGGGGTCCACCCCTCAGCCAACCACGATGTTGAGGATAGCGCTAATGGAGTCTCGGATGAATGGCAAGTTTTTCTCGAAAGCATATTGGGCAGAGAAAAACTACCTTCATGGGAGGAGATGTGGGCGACTCTTCAACAGGAGGAGTTAAGGAGGGACCTAGTGAAGGTCAACCTTAGTGGCAGCAGTGGGAGTGGCACAAAGACGAAGGAGGAGGAGGAAAGCACATGTCTAGCATCGAAGGGACAGCAGAAGCCGAAGTGAAAGAAGGACATTTGAAGTTGAAATGTTTCAGTTGTGGCGAGTTGGGCCACTATGCATCCTAGTGTCCTTTGAAGAAAAAGGACAAGGATGAGAAACATGATCATAAGGCTGCTTCAACAAAGATTGACAAGGATGAGTATGCCATGAGTGCCCACGCATCTCCAGGAGGGAGATGGGGCGTTATTGAGCTATAGCTGGGAGGACTACATGTGGGCAAGATCTTTGAGGAGTCCACCTCTTGGATCAATTCCTTTCTACGGGAGCCCAAGATTCAACAGTAGCGAGATGGACTTAGTGTTAGATGATTCAGTGGAGTGTTTGGAGGACAGATATAGTAGGTTGGTACCAGAGATTGATCAACGCAGAGCAAGGTTGGTAGCAGTGCAGTTGGCACAGTGTAGAAGTCTGCAGCAGTGCAAAAGATTCAAAGGGTCAGAACCAACAATACTCAGATTCCAGCATTCATTGTATTGTGTTGAACACAGTTAAGTTCAACTAATTTTGGATGTTTTTCAGTTGCTTCTCTCAGCGACTGAGTTGCAGTACGGATGTAGTGTTAGCAGTGGCAGTGCTAGTAGCATAGCAGATGTAGTGTTTGAGAGGGAGTTGTAGGACAGATGCAACAATGGCAGTGGCGGTGTCATGGGCAACAATACAGTAGCAACAACAACATAATGTTGGTGGCAACAACAGTGCAGAAAGGAGGTGCTTCAGAAATAGAGCAACATGTAGGTGGACATTGTTGCCAGAGCACTTTCCTCGCTAAGAGGGTGTGTTAGTTTTTGGTAGCATTAGAAGTGCTCTAGCCTTGAAAATTGGTGGAGAGGCTGAGGCACATGAGTTCTAAAGAATCCAGAAACCATTTGGTGAAATTCCATCCAAATTGTATTTTATTAAAATAATTAATATTTTTAATAGGGTTCCTAAGTATAGACTTAAGAAAATTAAAATATTAATGGGTATTAATCAAAATATGGGTGAGAATGATCTAGAAGGTGGATCAAGTCATGTTTTAATCTTAGCCGTTGATTAAAGACTTAATCTCGACTGTTCAAGACTCAACAGGAAAAGTATAAAATGGAGGTTCGGGGTTCATTTGGAAACACACACGGAGAGAACGAATTGATCAAGAATTTGATTCTTAGGGCAGGATTTGCTAAGGATTTCGAATTAAATGATCATTCTGCAGTAGAGTGGCAGTGAGAATCTAGGAAAAGGACTTTCTGGAGAATATAGACAGAGAGGCGGAGAGAGCCAATAGAGCAGAAAAGCTGCCTGCCACGCAAAAGGCGGAATTGCCAGGAACAACCGAAACTGCTGGAACAACTGGGAAAGCTGACACAGAGGGCAGAAGCGGAACAGCTGGGAAAGTTGACGCAAAGGGCAGAAGCTGGAACTACCGGAAAAGATGATGCAGAGGGCAGAAGCCGGAACTGCTGGGAATAGTCGGGAACGCTAAAGCAGAGGGCATAATAGGTGACGTAGAAATAGCCGAGGTTAGCGAGTCTTGCGTTGAATCAACTGAAATTTTGCCGGGTGAAGTGAGGTAAAAGTCATTCAGATTTTTTACTAGTGTTTTCTCTGTAAAAGATTGCTAGATGAGCATCCTAGATTTGTATTCAGATATTTCTCCTGCATAATAATAAAAACCTCAAAGCTGCTGCACCGATTTTCCCGCATTGAGTTTTTTTGGGGACTATTGTGTCCAAAAATAAGTGTGTCCTATGTAATCTTGTTCTTTGCTCTGTTTTCTGTTTCATGAGATCAAATATTTAATTAGTGTAGGCTGCATAAGTAATTTGCTTCAGTATTCAGAAGAATAACTCGATGAATGTAATTTAAAAAAATCAAGTAGGTGAAGTAGATTCAGATTTGTTGCAGTAGGAGTTCTTGGACTAGGAATTTTCACACGTTGATTTGAGAGCATCATACAAGAATCCAGACGATGACCGGAAAGATCCATTGCCATTATAATAGTGGATAGAAATCCTGTACCCTATCACCTCGCCAAGCGGGCCCATCATTTGGAACCTCTAGTTCGAGGTTCCCACCCATGTGGGAAGGAGTCCTGAATGACTGCCTAGAGATTCCTGATAACTGCCAATTTCCTTGCTTGTCGTGCTGCCATAACCTGTTCTCTAGATTGTTTAAGTTCCACAACCTCTACTCGAGTGAGGTCCTCGTCCAAAAAAATCCCGTTGAGAAGAGAAAACAACTTCCGCTTAGCCCTGAGGGCGCGGAGTTGATCAGATGCAGTTTGGAACTTGAGGAAGAGAGTGGAGTCGTAGCTCAGCCAGGCTCTGTCCAAAGCTCTATCGAGGAGGTTAAGGGTGCCCCGAAGGAACCTAGCCCGCACTTCCATAGGATCCGGAGGGGTGGGATAACGGGAGACCTCTCACCTTGAGATTCAATTCTTTTCCCTGTTTGTTGTGTTCTTCCACAAGTTTTGCTTGCATCACCTCCTCTACTACTGCAAGAGGGGTAGGAGTTTTATCCTTCCCTCGAACTACTTGTACCCAATAATTGATGTGTGTCTCAGTTTCATGTTTGAAGGTGGCTTGTTGGGATCGGATTTCTTCTTGCTTGCTTTTAAGGTAAAAAATTTCTGCATGCAGTGCACCATTTGGAGGATGGAGATTTTCCTGCTCTTTGGTTTCATGTAACATCTTCTTAAGGGATAAATTATCCCCCTCCACCTCTGAACAGAGCTGCTTTTGTTCAGTTTCAAGAAATTCCATTTCCCACAGCATTTGTTTTACCTGGGCTGTCCAGAATGAGAAATCTGACTCCATGGCTATATCGGTTGGGCTGACTACCACTTGCTCCCGCTGGTCTTCAACAGTTGATAATTCAGTAAAGCTAAACATGTCATCTTGGCACAACTCGTCTTGTTGCACGGATCCAATCCGTGGGTTTGAAACCCATTCTTTTGTCTGTGTCTTTTCCTCAGCAGTAAAATTCATCAAATGATTTAGAGAAGACCAGTCTACCGCCATATTGGTGTTAGAGTGACTGTCAAATTTAGTGGGCAGATTCAGTCAAACACTTGACGTGCATCCTCCACATACCACAGGCACCATACCTTGCTGAGCTATAGCCCTTCCTTGACAGTCTCAGTAGTGGCCAAATCCGTCGTGTTTCCAGTGGTTTCAGCCCCCTGCAATTACCTGTGTGGGGGTGGACTCGACCTATGACAATTCGTCTCAAGGGTGGGTGAGCTGGTGTCTCTCCCCGGAATGAGTTCTGTCGAACAGAGTTGCTGCGTGAAGAATTTATTGCTCTGCTGGATGACTTTATCACTCAAAAATTTGGCCTCTGTTCTATACGTCTTACTCAGCCTAGAACTCAAGTCATAGTGTGAATTGCGTCCACGGGTTTTGAGATAGCCGCTGTAATGAGTGACAGAATCAAGCCTTAACAGATCCGAATGTTTCCTGCGCTGGCTCCTGGAGTTATTCCCTTTGCATACGACCAGAACAACAAATCCGTCCAGGCTTCGCTCCTCCAGGAAGTGTCGGGGAAAGTTGAGGATTTTCCTTCAGCTTTACATGTGTTGAAGTGATTTCCTAAGCCATATGATTGCATGATCAAAAAGAGGAGGGGTTAGCGGACAACTTTGTCTAATTGATGACTTGGAAGTTGGTATGTTCATTTGCTTAGAAAGCAGTAATGCATGTGTTATCATCCATTATCTTTCCAAGTAGAGTCTGTCATGTCAGCCACATATGAGATTATCAAAATAACCGTTTTGTTGATATAGTCAAAAAGTCGAATGTAACGTCTAAAACCAATACAGTTCTTAAGTTTACTGAAATGGCATGATTGCTACGAAGAGATTTACCAGGTTGTTCGTATTACGTGTTATACAAACATCATTTTTAGTTTCATACCATTTACTGTTTTGTCTGTATGCTTTTGCAGAATGTGCACTGGAAATTAGTCATCACATTTGTGCTAATGTGGATTGCGACATTGATCTGCACTTGCGGAATATGTGCAGCCTTGTATGCGTTCATGATATACTCCCCAGCATATGTTGTGGAATAGTGATCACATGGAGTTCTACATTTATTTTCAAGATCTGCCTAGCATGACCTACAGTAATTTACAAGTTCTGGCCTACAGTATTCCGACCGTGTGCATGATAGAACTGTTGGGACCGTAGTTACTTGGAACAAAACAAATTTCAGGCGCATATTTCAATGAGGTTGCAACTATATAGTAATGTCACCAACTTAGCAAATATAAAAGTTATTTCTACTGTATCTCAGGAAAAAACTTTAGTAAAAATATGTCATTAAGCATCATAAAACTGTTACGTTATGCATGTACATGAGTACTTCTCATTTTTTAGATTGTTTGATTATATTCTCTTTATAATATTTTGTATAATTGTTTTATTTTGAGGTTTGATGCTGAATATTTAAATCATTCTTAGCATTTTGATTTTCTAGTTATTCTTAAATATTATATTCTGATTTAACATTGGGAATGTTTGCCTTCTTAACCCTAAACATATACTGTTGGCTTATCCCGTTTTCCATTTACAACGGTAATTTTTTTTGTGAAAAAGAGGTACGGATTATTTCAGATCTGCTGATATACTACAGTAACGTGTAAGTCAGAATATGATTTTTCAATCCACGATTTGGAAGATTAAGATTCAATTGAGTCAACTTTCTTAGAAGAAAGACTTTTTCCAGTGCGTTAATACTTGTATTTTGAAATCTCTTAACATTCAGGCTTAAGTTTCTGTCTTATAATACCTCTTTGCAAATAAAAAACAAGTTATTTAAAGCAAAAATCCTAAGAATTTATGTTATTGCTGTATCTCTATATGAAATAAAGTTCCCTTGCCTAATTCAACAACAAATATAACGAGCAGTCGTCCTTAGTGTGGTGAAGTACGGAAAGATTGCCATCAAATTCTTGCATGGTCTAAAGGCAAATTTTCCTCGCAGTTATCTCCATTTGGATCCTTTTCTTCTTCAAGATTTGCTTCCATATAATATTTAAATAAGCGAGGAGAGGCTTACTAGAGCAGTGATTGATTAGTATCCATATGACATCATTATCAGCAGTGAGAAAGCTATAGGTCCAGTTAGATTGTCCATCTTTATAACGGGCAATTATTGCAATACAACACCATCCCATTATTTGCATGATAGTTTTTAGTGAGGATTTTATCTAAATTTTCCGCACATTCATATATATATATATATATATATATAAATGCTACTTATATTGAGTAAAGAATAAAGTGCAAGAAACATGGACAAATGGGCACACCTATATGAAATTAATGAAAGAAAGTTCAGATTAGCACTCTTCTCCAAGCCTTCCATATTCTATGCCTCACAAGGGAACTAACAATTTTGAAATCCTGCGAAATGGAAGTAATATCACTGATGACAAAGCCCCCCTCTAACTTGTGTGAATGTTGACTAGATGTGATTGCAAATCTATATTCTTATGGTTGGTTAGCAAGCCTAGGTTGTAATGGTAGAGGTTTCGTGGTTTATTTCTTATCTTTTAAATCCCACATATCTTTAGAGATTGTTGACATTGTTGTAGACATTAGCGTTAACAGAGGAAGACACTTAAGCAAGGAGAGATTATAGACATTACACTTACAACATAGTTTTCAAAACCGATCTGTTCAAATCAAAAATCGGCCAAACCGGCCAGTTAGATAGGCTCAAGACTTGTTGTCACTGCGACAAACACCCTCCAAAATTTTGCTTACACTTGAATTTTTGAGCCTCCTTGTGATATTATGATCTGTCATTCCAAGTTGATCATAGTCATTTCATGGTCAATTGATGATTTGCTAAGTGTTCAAATCTTCTTCTGAGATTCTAACTAATGAAACCACTTGCTTACACATGCTTTTCTTTTGATGCATTCACAAGCACACCTTTTCCTAGCAAGCCTAGCAATCCATGTCTATCATTTGAAGACAGACATTGTGCAACCCTGGAAGACAGTGCCTGCACAATCCTTGGTAATAGTGATTATGCAATCTTAAGTCGCAGACATTGCATAGCCCTTAGATATTGTGTAGTCCTTGACGACAGTGCTTGCACAATTGACAAGGACAGTGCATTGCACAATCCCTATGGACAATCAATGTGCAATTCTAGTTGGCAGTATCTCTCACTCTTAGTTGCAAGTGTACCATCATCCCAGTGAGATTTCTCAATTGTCGCTTTTGCTTTCATAAGTGTCACTTTCACTTTTGTGACTATTGTTTTTGCTTTCTTTCACTTTTTCAAGTGTCGCTTTTGCTTTCTTTAGCTATCACATGTGTTGCTTTCACTTTCTTGAGCTTTTGCAAGTGTTGTTTTCACTGATTCTTACTGTCACAAGTGTCACTTTTGATTGTTTTCACTCCTGCATGTGTCACACTTTGGCACACCACTAGAGGTAACTCTAGCGCACTCTTCTGCATTCGTTGATCTTATATATCATAAGAATATGCACTAGACACTCTCCCTCAGCATAGTGCACTTTGTAGTTGCAGTTGACACTTCTGTTGTAACATGTATTCTAATTGTCAGAAAGTTATGTTTCAATTATTGCACTTAGAAATAAGTGTCGCTTCAATGTCATTTCAAAGTATGCATGTCTATTTTGAGTAATACATATTCTCTTGGCTTGTGTTCGATGGTGTACATGTGTGTGATCATTGTTTTGGGACTTGTTTGCATGTTCTGTTCTTTCTTGTTCATTGATCCCACACTTAGCCAATTTTGGAGACCTCCTTGTCCTCACATCTTGCATTATTAATTTTAGGTATGTTCTATGCTAGAGCAATTTATTTAAATTTTCACAATTACCAATCACATCAGCGTTAAGATAAATTGCAGATAGAATCATAAATATAAATTATAGAAGACAAGCCAAGACAAGAGGACACAAGATGTGGTGCAAGCCAGGGACAAACCCCAATGTTGGGAAACCCTTGATCAATTCTTCCTTTATGTTCTTTAAAGTTCGACAGAGAAAGAGAGAGAGAGAGATAGTACATTTACAACAGATGTCAACACTTTGACTTATCTAGATCTGAGCATAGATCATCTCCTCTCCTATAACGATGAGATCAGTTGAAGACATTCTGCTTCAACTGATTCTCCAAGGTGACTCCTTCACCTATCATTGTGCTGCATCTGGTCCTCTTGTTGTATCACTGCATACTGCACCATGCTGCACTAATCATGATTATCATCATGCTACCCATGTCCCTGATCTTATCCATCATCATGCTGCCCATGTCCATGATCTTATCCATCATCATGCTGCCCTTCATGTCCATGATCTCATCCATTATCATGCTTCCCATACTAATGTGCATCATCATCATGTTGCCCTTACAGATGTGCATCATCATTATGCTACTGCCCTTGCTAATGTGCATCATCATTATGCTGCCCTTACAGATGTGCATCATCATCACGCTGCTGCCCTTGCTAATGTGCATCATCATTATGTTGCCCTTACAGATGTGCATCATAATTATGCTGCCCATTAAACTGATCCAAGTTTGGTCATGAACTATGACCAAACACTTTCTCCACACGCTGCCCTCTAAATCTTTTACACCTGTTGTCTTTTACTGTGACTGGTTAAGGCTTGTTTTCACTACAACCCGTCATTCAACCCACAAATCAGCGTTGAATTTATTGCGGCCTAGGCAAGGAGTAAAGCCTTTCTTGTGCGCTGTTGTTCTAGGTATATGGAAGCCCTTAACAACTCAACGCAGGCCTATTTTGGGAGGCTGGGTCTGCAGCCTATCTCAACTAGTTGTGGCCCTCCAACAACCCACGAAAACAACCCTCTTCCAGCCCTCAAACAGATCTACAATACTTCCCATCAAACTCAACCTTCCTCCAAGAGACCTCAGCCCCTCTACTAGCGACTCAGACTCCAAAATAGTGAGCTCTAATTGTTGCCTAGATCAACTTGCGGCTAGGGCATCACCATTAGGCTAGTGTATTATTCTTGGTGTCTCACTCCTCCAAAAACCCAAGACGTGGAGAGGAGGAGATCACCTCAAGAGAATGTGTTCCAAAATACATCAAATCCTCTTCTATTTATACCAAAAACGTATAGGTTGAATAGAAATGATGTTTGGGCTTCTTGAGCCTACATAAGTTGCTGGTCGGCTTGTTAATAATTCCATAATCAAAATAAATTCGTATCTCCATAAATACTTATCGGAATCGGATGATCTTTAGATCAATCCTACACCTCTCGATGAGAGGGATCCAATAAAAATATCAGCTGCCATAAATAAGCTGATCCACATGGAGTTTGACCCTAGTTGTCAATTTTAACACTCCCTCTCAACTAGGGAGAACTCCATCTGCTGATCCATATGTTCGACTGTACTATCTCTGCCATCAGTGCTACTCAGCTCTTGCTCAGCTCTGCTAGTTCTGCTCAACTTTGCTTGCTCTGCTCAGCTCTGCTGGCTCTGCTCAGTGCTGCTCAGCTCAGCTCTGCTGACTCTGCTTTTCTCTGCTCAGCTCAACTTTGCTCAACTTAGCTCTACTGAACCAAGAAGAAGAAGAATTGATCGAGAATGTCTCATACCATTCTCCACTGACCCGAAGTCAGTCTCAAAGTGCGTACCACTAGTCCCAGACTAGTCTCAACTGACCCAAAGTGAGCGTCATAGTGGGTACCACTCCTACTACTGGTCCCAGACCAATATCATCAGTCTCAAAGAGTGTACAACTGGTCCCAGACCATTCTCAACTGACCTGAAGTCAGCGTCATAGCATGTACCACTCTCACTGGTCCCACACCAATCTTCTGCTGACCCTAAGTCAATCTCAGAGTATGTACCACTAGTCCCAAACCAGTCTCAACTGACCCAAGTCAGTGTCATAGTAGGTACAACTCCAACAACTGGTCCCAGACCAGTATCATTGATCCCAGATCAATGAAGGTCATCCTAGCATAGGGAGTACAGTAGATACAAAAATGCATCCATCAGTACTACTATGGTCCCTATCCTCATTTCCCTGCTCATTGATCAGGTGAGAGGTACTTCCCATGAGTCCCAGACTGTATGGGTAGGATGCCTTGACAGGAGAACTTAATCAATCCTGTCCTCACAGGGGAACTAATCATTCTGCTACACAATCGCCATGGAGAACACATCATCTAGGCCTCACAGGAGAGCTAATCATCCTGCTACATAATCGTCATGGAGAACACATCATCCAGACCTCACAGGAGAACTAATCATCTTGCTACATAATCGTCATGGAGAACACATCATCCAGACCTCACAAGAGAACTACTCATCCCACTACACAAGAGAGCGAATCATCTTGTTCACAGGAGAGCGAATCATCCTGTCCCACAAGAGAGCGAATCATCTTGTTCACAAGAGAGCGAATCATCGTGTCCCACAAGAAAGCAAATCATCTTGTCCCAGTGCGCACCACCAGGGGAGGGTGAGTCACCCTATGGTCGTATGTTGCTCCAGTAAGAACCGCAAGGCCCCAAAGCTCCTAGAGCTCAGTGTATGCAACATGTAGGACCCTTTTACAAGGGTCTCTCGACGATTCCAAGTCGTTCGAGAAAATCACAAATTTGATCTTTCCCTGGGGCTTTGACTAGCGACCTGTACATCATCTCAGTGCGATGGAGCCTCCCTTCTCATTGACTTACCATATCCCAGATAAGGCAGTATCTGATGTCTATCTGCTAGAGCAATCATTGAATACGATATTCCTCAATAATTGAATCCCACCTCTGGTTGTCAGAGAGAATCACAGTGGTATTCATCATGTGTACTCACTAAAGAGTTTCCACAACCTGGCAACTTCATACGAGGTCATACTCGTAGTTATGTATCTGGTCTCGGCGGTACTTATAACAACCGACTTCTGCTTCTTGCTCATCCATGATATCGAAGCAGAATCCAAAGAGAACCAACACTGAAAAGTGCTCTAGTGATCCTCCACACTGCCTGCCCAGTCGACATTCGAATAATGATGCAGTTTCATATTTCTAGCAGTGTATTTCAATCCATGAGAGATTGTGCCCCAAAGATATCTCAGAAGATTCTTGGCATCAATCCAGTGAGGCTCAACCAAATATGAGCTAACCATGCTAACTGCAAACATATGTTTGGACGGAAGTTCACCAAGAACATTAACGCGAATGAGTTTATCAAACTCAGACGCATTTTCCAAATTTGGCCCGACATCACTACCATATAACATATGAAAGTTAAGATCCTTGAGGTAGTCACAGGCTTGCAATTTATTTTTCCACATTCAGAATCCAACTCCCTTTGTCTCCTACAAATGAGAGGGTTTGAACCTATTGGACATAGGTGCTAGTATGAGAGGTCTATCATCCACAACCTTCAAGTAATGGTTTGGATCGATTTCACTCCTAGTGAATCTTAGCTTCATCAGACAACTGTTGATCCTCTCATTCTATGCCCGGGGTGTTTTACTTCAAGCCATAGAGGGCTTTCTACCATATGTGTACATGAGATTCTCGATCATGAATCTCAAACTCCTCGGGTTGTTTCAAACATGTGGACCTGTGGCATGAGGGGAATGGTCCCTTATAAGCTTTTCCTTCGATACATCTTAGACATGTACCTTCATGCTCTTTTTGAATTTAGGCATCCTTGTCACCATCTTACTCACAGACCTCCGGTGTTGTGTCAATAGACATGGTTCCCAATGGAATTCCTGCAACTTGATACAAACCTGACTCAAAAACATCTTAGAAAATTCTATTTTCAAACACGTACCATTCCATTGACAAGTGCCACCTTTAAAACCTTCGACTTCCATTCCTGAAATGGACACCAAGTTCTTGTGATCAAAGATTCTGAAAAAGAATCGAGTTACCCTCATTCAAATGAGCGGTAACATTCCCTACACCCTTTTCAGAATCGGTGACATTCCTTTGATCATTGAAGATGTCCCTAGAATGATTCTTATCTTCATCAAGAGATGTCTCTGCCATTTGGACACTCCTTTGCATAATGGCTGAACTTATTGCAACCAAGGCATCCGCCTTTCCTTCCACCCTTAGATCCGAATTTCCCAATGAAGTGATCTATAGAGGGGCCATCAGAAATGCCATTTTGATAATATGCTCTGCTCCGACTTCACCCTTGGTGAAGAGAGATGTGGAACCCATTGACCCTTTTGTCCTGTCCCAATTGTCTTCGTGATTGCTCCTGTCCCAACTGTCTTCATGATTGCTCTTTTACTCTTGCTTGGGCATTGTCTTCACCTCAGCTCTGATACCATGTTAATTTTAGGTATGTTCTATGCTAGAGCAATTTATTTAAATTTTCACAATTAGCAATCACATCATCATTAAGATAAACTGCAGATAGAATCATAAATATAAATCGTAGAAGACAAGCTAAGACAAGGGGACACAAGATGTGGTGCAAGCCAGGGACAAACCCCAATGTGGGGAAACCCTTGATCAATTATGCCTTTATGTACTTCAAAGTTCAACAGAGAAAGAGAGAGAGAGATAGTACATTTACAACAGAAGTCAACACTTTGACTTATCTAGATCTGAGCATAGATCATCTCCTATAACAATGAGATCAGTTATAGACATTCTGCTTCCACTGATCCATCTGCTGATCCATATGTCTGACTCTACTATCTCTGCCATCAGTGCCCTGCACTGCTCTGCTCAGCTCTTGCTCAGCTCTGCTAGCTTTGTTGGCTCTGCTAAGCTCAGCTCTGCTTTGCTTAGCTCAACTATGCTGGCTCTGCTCTGCTCAACTTAGCTCTGCTGAACCAAGAAGAAGAAGAATTGATCGAGAATGTCTCATACCATTCTCCACTGACCCGAAGTCAGTCTCAGAGTGCGTACCACTGGTCCAGGACCAGTCTCAACCGACCCAAAGTCAGTGTCATAGTGGGTACCATTCCTACTACTAGTCCCAGACCAGTATCATCAGTCTCTGAGAGTGTACCACTGGTCCTAGACTAGTCTCAACCAACCCGATGTTAGCGTCATATCATGTATCACTCTCATTGGTCCCAGTCTTCCACTGACCCTAACTCAGTCTCAGAGTATGTACCACTCGTCCCAGAGCAGTCTCAACCGACCCGAAGTCAGCGTCATAGTAGGTACAACTCCTACAACTGGTCCTAGACCAGTATCATTGATCCTAGATCAATGAAGGCCATCCTAGCATAGGGAGTATGATAGATATAGTGATGCGTCCATCGGTACTACTATGGTCCCTATCCTCATTTCCTTGCTCATTGATTAGATGAGAGGTACTTCCCATGAGTCCCAGACTGCATGGGTAGGATGCCTTAACAGGAGAACTTAATCAATCTTGTGCTCACAGGAGAACTAATCATCCTGCTACACAATCACCATGGAGAACACATCATCCAAGCCTCACAAGAGAGCTAATCATCCTGCTACATAATCGTCATGGAGAACACATCATCTAGACCTCATAGGAGAACTAATCATCCTGCTACATAATCGTCATGGAGAACACATCATCCAGACCTCACAAGAGAACTAATCATCATGCTACACAGGAGAGCGAATCATCCTGTCCCACAAGAGAGCGAATCTTGTCCCACAATAGAGCGAATCATCTTGTTCACAGGAGAGCGAATCATCCTGTCCACAGGAGAGTGAATCATCCTGTTCCACAAGAGAGCAAATCATCTTGTTCCAATGTGCACCACCAGGGGAGGGTGAGTCACCCTGTGGTCGTATGTTGCTCCAGTAAGAACCGTAAGCCCCTAGAGCTCCCAGAGCTCAATGTATGCAACATGCAGGACCCTTTTACAAGGGTCTCTCGACGACTCCAAGTCGTTCGGGAAAATAAAAAATTTGATCTTTCCCCGGGGCTCTGACTAGCGACCTGTACATCATCTCAGTGCGATGGAGCCTCCTTGCTCATTGACTTACCATATCCCAGATAAGGTAGTATCTGATGTCTATCTGCTGGAGCAATCATTGAATACGAGATTCCTCAATAATCAAATCCCACCTCTGGTTGTCATAGAGAATCACAGTGGTATTCATCATGTGTACTCACTAAAGAGTTTCCACAACCTGGCAACTTCATACGAGGTCATACTCGTAGTTATGTATCCCGTCTCGACGATACTTATAACAACTAACATCTGCTTCCTGTTCATCCACGATATCGAAGCAGAATCCAAAGAGAACCAGCACTAAAAAGTGCTCTAGTGATCCTCCACACTGCCTGCCCAGTCAGCATTCGAATAATGATGCAGTTTTCATATTTCTGGCAGTGTATCTCAATCCATGAGAGATTGTACCTCGAAGATATCTCAAAAGATTCTTGGCATTAATCCAGTGAGGCTCAACCAAATATGAGCTCACCATGCTAATTGCAAACATATGTCTAGACGGAAGTTCACAAAGAACATCAATGTGAGTGAGTTAATGAGACTCAGAGGCATTTTCCAAATCTGGTCCGACATTACTACCATATAACTTCTGAAAGTTAAGATCCTTGAGGTATTCACAGGCTTGCAGTTTATTTTTCCACATTTGGAATCCAACTCCCTCTGTCTCCTACAAATGAGAGGGTCTGCACCTGTCAGACATAGGTGTCGGTATGAGAGGTCTATCATCCACAACCTTCGAGTAATTGTTTGTATTGATTTCACTCCTAGTGAATCTCAGCTTCATCAGACAACTATTGATCCTCTCATACTATGCCCAGGGTGTTTTGCTTCAAGCCATAGAGGGCTTTCTACCATCTACGTACATGAGATTCCCGATCATGAATCTCAAACTCCTCAGGTTATTCCAAACTTGTGGACCTGTGGCATGAGGGGAATGGTCCCTTATAAGATTTTCCTTCGGCACATCTCAAACATGTACCTTCATGCTCTTTTTGAATTCAGGCATCCCTGTCACCATCTGACTCACAGACCTCCGGTGCTGTGTCAATAGACATGGTTTCTAGTGGACTTCCTGCAACTTGATACAAGCCTGAACTAAAAAACATCTTAGAAAATTCTATTTTCAAACATGTACCTTTCCATTGACGAGTGCCACCTTTAAAACCTTCGACTTCCATTCCTAAAATGGACACCAAGTTCTTCTTGCAACCAGAGATTCTGAAAAAGAATCAAGCTACCCTCATTCAAATGAGCGGTAACATTCCCTACACCCTTTTCGGGATCGGTGACATTCCTTTGATCATTGAAGATGTCCTTGGAATGATTGTTATCTTCATCAAGAGATGTGTCTCTGCGATTTGGACTTTCCTTTACATAATGGCTGAAGTTATTGCAACCAAGGCATCCGCCTTTCCTTCCACCCTTAGATCCAAACTTCCCAATGAAGTAATCTTTAGATGGGCCATCAGAAACGACATTATGATAATATGCTCTACTTTGACTTTACCCTTGGTGAAGAGAGATGTGGAACCCATTGACCCTTTTGTCCTGTCCCAACTGTCTTCATGATTGCTCTTTTACTCTTGCTTGGGCATTGTCTTCACCTCAGCTTTGATACCATGTTAATTTTAGGTATGTTCTATGCTAGAGCAATTTATTTAAATTTTCACAATTAGCAATCACATCAGCGTTAAGATAAACTGCAGATAGAATCATAAATATAAATCATAGAAGACAAACCAAGACAAGAGTACACAAGATGTGGGGCAATCCAGGGACAAACCCCAATGTGGGGAAACCCTTGATCAATTCTTCCTTTATGTTCTTCAAAGTTCAGCAGAGAAAGAGAGAGAGAGAGATAGTAAATTTACAACAGAAGTCAACACTTTGACTTATCTAGATCTGAGCATAGATCATCTCCTATAACGATGAGATCAGTTGAAGACATTCTGCTTCAATTGATTCTCCAAGGTGACTCCTTCACCTATCATCGTGTTGCATCTGGTCCCCTTGCTGCACCACTGCATACTACACCATGCTGCACTAATCATGATTATTATCATGTTGCCCATCTCCATGATCTTATCCATCATCATGCTGCCCTTCATGTCCATGATCTCATCCATTATCACGCTGCCCATACTAATGTGCATCATCATCATGCTGCCCTTACAGATGTGCATCATCATTATGCCACTGCCCTTGCTAATGTGCATCATCATTATGTTGCCCTTACATATGTGCATCATCATCATGCTGCTACCCTTGCTAATGTGCATCATCATTATGCTGCCCTTACAGATGTGCATCATCATTATGTTTCCTATTAAACTGATCCAAGTCTGGTCATGAACTATGACCCAACGCTTTCTCCACACGCTGCCCTCCAAGTCTTTTGCACCTGTTGTCCTTTACTGTAACTGGTTAGGGCTTGTTTTTGTTGTAACAACCCTTCATTCAACTCACAAATCAACATTGAATTTACTGTGGCCTAGGCAAGGAGTAAAGCCTTTCTTGTGCGCTATTGTTATGGGCATATGGCAACCCTTAACAACTCAACGCAGGCCTGTCTTGGGACGCTGGGTCTGCAGCCTATCTCAACTGGCTGTGACCCTCCAACGACCCACCAAAGCAACCCTCTTCTAGCCCTCAGACAGATCCACAATACTTCCCATCAAACTCAGCTTTCCTCCAAGAGACCTCGGCCCCTCTACCAACAACTCGGACTCCAAAACAGCGAGCTCTAATTGTTGCCTAGATCAACCCACGGCTAGGGCATTGCCATTAGGTTCGCGTATTACTCTTGGTGTCGCACTCCTCCAAAAACCCAAGACATGGAGAGGAGAAGATCACCTCAAGAGAACGTGTTCCAGAAGACATCAAATCCTTTTCTATTTATACCAAAAACATATAGGTTGAATAGACATGACGTTTGGGCTTCTTGACCCTACATAAGTTGCTGGCCGGCTTGATAATAATTCCATAATCAAAATAAATTCATATCTCCATAATTACTTATTGGAATTAGATGATCTTTAGATCAATCCTACACCTCACAACGAGGGGGATCCAATAAAAATATCAGCTGCCATAAATAAGTTGACCCACATGGAGTTTGGCCCTAGTTTCCAATTTTAACATGCACACTTGAACTCCTAGCTAGTGGATGAGCGCATTGGGCATTCTTAGCTAGTAGTGCTGACACTCCTACCTCTGGCAAATGCGCATTGTGCCATCTTGAGGAAAACCTCCTTCACGAGCACATTACAAAATCCTGAAGTACAGACCCTCATGTCTCTTTCTGCTTACTCTTGAAAATTGTGCCCAAGATTGAATCCTCTTTGCCTCCATTGCACATGGTGCAATTGTAATGGACAATGGATCCTCTTCCTGATCACTGTTGAAGAGAATTACGCAACACAAATGCTCCCCCCCCCTTCATGGTGAAGTGAGCATCTTCAAGGTTCAATGACCTAACATTTTGTTGCTTACCTCCACCAATTGCGCAATCCCTTCATCTAGGGGGCCTCCTACTGCGCATTGCGCAGTTCTAGTGGACAATAGGTCACCTCTAGGTCAATGCAACCCTCAACTGCGCAATCCTTGGAGTTTTCTTCTCAATCACTGCACATTGTGTAGTTATAGTGGCTAGTCTTGTCCCTCTTGCTAATTGAAATCCCTCACAGCGGAGTACCTTGTCCTATCTTGCCTCCTACTGAGCATTATACAATTCCAGTGGATAGTGAGGTCATCTCTCAGTTCCTGTGATGCTCAACTATGCAATCTTTGCCTCCTCTCCCTTGAGCTCTGCACATCATCAATCAACAAGCTCACCACTTGGACCCCTAGACTTCCCTAGTGAGTAAAACCTTGATAATCCTTCCCTAATTGTACATTGCACAATTCTATAGGATAGTTTGGTCATCCCTGGGTCCCTATATCCCTCAACTATGCAATTCTTAGCCTCTTACTCCCCAAGCCCTTGCACATTGCTCTATCATAGTCAACATCTTCCATGAGTAAGAAAAGGTAGAATAGTTGGTTTTCAGACTGATGTTGGCTTGTTATGAGTGGATTTCATGTGTAGGTGTTATCATCTCAACATGGTTGGGTGATACATAAGGGAGGTTATCAAGGAGTGGTTACAAGAAAGCACTTGCATAGAAGAAGCACCAAAAGGACCATCATGAAGAACCTGAGGAATCTTGGACCAAGATAAAGAGATGGAAATTCATGCTAACTTGGAAGGTTCCAACACTAATCTAGACCCTTTGGAGGGTGGAGATGGAGTACAAGAAAAGATCTATCATGAAGAAGTCAAAGTTATAGCAACAAATAAAAGAGCTTGGTAATGATACATTGAAGTCTTATGTCATCGTTGCCAAGTTATGGCTTCTCAAAGTGTCACCACAAAAGTCATATGTCTTAATGCATTGTGCCACATCATGTGTGGAATGTATTGATGTAATTTCCAAAGAAATGAGAAAATGTAAAATGTGTGGAAGTCAAGGGTCCCACATGGAATGTGAAAAGGTCACTAGAAAGGTCCAAATTCGTGTAGAAGCTCAAAGGTGACATAAGAATTTGAAAAGTCAAAGTAGAAACTCAAGAGTCATGAGGGAGTTCAAGAGTCACATGGGAGGTGGAGAGTCACCTCATTTGTTATAAATACACCCTCATAGCTAAGAGAAAGGACTTTTGACTTCGGCTTCTCAAGCTTGGCATAGGAGATAAGCTCTTTCTTTGGAGAAGCAAGTAGTGACTTAATGTTCCACTATTGGG
Organism: Pinus taeda; assembly: GCA_000404065.3. Taxonomy (NCBI): domain Eukaryota; kingdom Viridiplantae; phylum Streptophyta; class Pinopsida; order Pinales; family Pinaceae; genus Pinus; species Pinus taeda. The sequence continues at coordinate 34,237 of APFE031019238.1, forward strand.
CTAGTGTGGCAGCTTTGTAATTTTGTATCTTGAGACTTTCACTTAATATATGAAGCTCTCATAGCCGACGCACTTTCATGCCTATGTCGTGAATGATTGTGATACTATTCTTTCATTGTTTGTGGTGTATGTCTATGTTAACACATACTAATGAAATTGAACTATTCGTTGGGTTTAGTATGCATCTTGTTGAATGTACGTTGTTAGCTTATGAACTACTTTGCTGGTTAATCACCAATTCTTTCATGCTCTTATGTATCTATTTTAGGATAGTACTATTACTTCTCTTCTAGAGGCCCCTCTCTTTCCTTTCCATGAAAGTACCTCATATACATTGCAATTGTATGCTTCATAGTGTCAACTTGCTTGTTTAAAATATCGTTTGCATAATCTCTTATGTTGATAATTGTAGCCAAGGAACATTCCTAAGAATACAGGCCACTGACATTATTTTCTGGTTGGGGCTCCTACTCCAAACGATGTGAGGTCTAGTTGAGACTTCATACCAAGGAGACTCCCTTTGTTGGTGGATTTCCATCAGCATCAACAAGTGGCGCTAGAAGGAGGGTCAGATGACACGCTGAGCATGTTGAGTCTATTTTGAAGCTCCTATCTTGAATGGCGCATTACCAAATCGTAATCCCGAGATGTTTTTCTAATAGAACAAACCTTAAAGTCCTTGCGAAACTAATTCATGACTTGTTATATTTGAAGTTCAATGGCGAGGTTGAAACATCTATAACTAAGCATACGCTTCAGTTTCTTATGTTTTGTGATTTTCATAAAGTGAATTGTGAAGATGATGCTTGTAAATTATTCATCCTCACACTTGAAGGTTGAGTTAAACATGGTGTCATAGCTTACAATCTTCTTTTATTTATTCATTCGAACAACTCTTCAGTGAGCTTCATCAAGCCTTTGACAAGTATGATTATGGAAATGTATATAAAATAATCAATCAACTTAGAATGAAATCTAATGAATCATTAAAGGATTGTTTTGATTGGTTTCTTCATCTTTGCTATGAATTTACTGAGGAAGATGTGGACTGGGATTTTATGAATGAGAAGTTTCAATGTTTAGTGTGGTTTTCTTTGGAGCCATCTGAATCTGAATCTTTTACAAGCCTCCCAACTTATCTCAGTCTCGGGACACTTAAAATTTCAAAGGAGGAACCTACTCTCCCTTTTGTTCCTTCTCCCCCGCCTTTTCCATTACCAAATAAAGTGGTCCCTTGTGTTGATGTCGGAGTTGGGAAATCTAAAAATCGAATTGTTGATCCATTTATCCCACATTCATATCCTTCCCATGGTCAGGATCTTATTCAGAAGAACTTTGAATTTTCTGATGAATCTTTGAGCTTGAGGTGAATATTGATCCCTTGGTTTCCCAAGATGATGTTAATGCACATAATCTTAATCTTGAATTGGATATGACTTAAAGTATTGTTTCTTCAAGAGATATCTCTCATCCTCTATCATGTATACCTCATGACCCTTTGTACCTTGATTCATTTAATCAACCCACTCCACTAGTAATTGCTCCAGATACTGTTGATTCCCATTGCGTTGGTTTAAATAATGGTCAGGTACAAAGTGGTCACTTTTCACAAGTAGAGTAGCTAAAGGAGGAAGACATTTTTTTATTTTATTTTATTTTATCTCGCTTCTCTTTTTTAAATTCCTTTATGTCAAAATGATGTTTCTACATTCTTGGTTGATCAAGGATGTTTTGATCTTGGTAACCATTCAAATGAAACCACAACTCTTAACCAAGATGAAGGTTTGACAACCATCACCCTGGCACCCATGACTCTGTTGATGTGTGTAATGAATTCCCAAGTACATTGGATGATATCTTGTTTTCTCAAGAAGACTTAGATTTGCAAAGGTTTCGTCTGGAATCTGATATGATAATAGAAGAGTTTCTCACAAGATCTTTTTCCTCAACTTGCTAACTCATATGTGGAGATGTGTGTAATGAATCAATTGGTATATCATGTTATTCCAATTCACATTCTAATGAATTAAATCTGAAGTCCATAGAAGGTGATAAGGCTGCCCATGATGAAAAAGATAATGTAGAAATAATTGAGCATATTTCTTACAATTTGGGTACGGTTATTTGGTGATGTTGACACATTCGATGAAACTGATGATTTCAACAGTTGCCATTTGATTCATAATTATCTTATTGAAATAATTGATGATAGTTGCTCTTCACACAAACGTTGATCTGGCCGTACCCTCAAAATTTAATCATGCAACATCTGAAAGTTTAGGGACTCATTAGGAAGTCGAGGCACTTCAGCTTCTATTGATGGTTATGTTAAGTTCTCACAATTTTGATGAGGTCTTCAAACTAGATTAGATTCAAATTTTCTCGTATAATTCTTTTTCGAGGATTGTCTCATTGGATATAAGCTCAATCTTGAAGGATTTTCAACATTTTCAAGTTAATTATCTTAGTCTTCAAGATAGAGTCTTTGATCAGATAGAATATTACTGTGTGTTTGATTCTTCTTCATGCAAATCCCTTATATCAAATCCAAAGTTGGAGTACATATCTTTCACAGATTCACGTAGACTTGAAGCCCATCATTCTGATTATTGAGACAAAGATAATCACCAGCTTACAAATTCCTTCCTGTCAAATTCTTCCATGAATGATCAACTACTTATCTCTCTAGTGTATGTTATAAATTTAATAATTTATCTAGCACAATCAGTCCCCTTGAGTGCCATTCAATGCTTGAATCTTCTGACAGAGCAAACCCTGTATGCGGAAAAAATAATTTCTCATATTGATGCAAATGTTGGATGTGTTTGACATATGCTTCTGATATTTTGTCAACCTGGTATTCTAATTGGTTCCCTGGATTTACAATGCTAACAATTGCTTTTAATTCCCCAAGTCCTTATATTGTTGGTTTCATATATAATCAGATACAAAGGGAACCAATGGACAATCGACAATCTCATATGCTTATCCACCAGTTTGATCATAATACTGGTTCTCACAGTTGTCATATGATTAATCATTTTCCCACAAGTACATCTGATGATAGTTGTTTTATATCAGTTGATATTGTTGAACTAATTGGTCTTCATGATTCATCATTTCACTGTTCATATACTTTTCGAACAGTTGAGGCACTTCAACTCGGTTGGTGTTTATGTCAGGTCCTCACAATCTTGACGAGGTTTCTGAATAAGATCAAATTAAATTTCCCTTGCAAGATTCTCCTTGTAATTTCATTATGCCAATTGAAAGTTCATCTTTCCAAGAATTCTAGGGTTTTCAAATGGGTTGTTCGGAACACTGCCATCCAAATGTTGAATGGTTAGAAGAGTCTTACCTCACAAGCTCTGTTGTTAATCACATGTTCCAATCTTATCTTGGGCTCAATAAACATATGGATGAATGTGAATATGTAAGTTCATTTCACTGAGCTAGATTTGCAGGTTGGATAAACCAAGCCTTTACGAGACATTGCTCTGTTGGAATATAAGACGTTCAATTTCTTGTGCAAGTTGTTCAAGTACGTATCTTTGGTTTTTCACATTGTTTTCTATTGGTATTAATTGTTCACATCTTTGTACTTGCAAGTCACAAACAACTTCTATGGTTGCATAGGAAATTTCACTTCACTTAGTCCTGACCTTCTAGCTGGTTAGGTTAGGAGTAGGTCTAGTTCCATTTTAGTTTTTCTTTTGCATTGTATTGACCCTACATTTTTCTCTTTATCTAGTCTTTGCATTTGCCTTGTTTATGTCTTGCATGTTGCTTTTCATTTTAGTATTAGACTTGTTTTCATTCATGTTTTAGCTTTCCTTGTTGTGTCATGTCTTTTATTTTGCTTATGTATGTATCCTCCTGAATTTGTCCTGCACTTTTTGGACCACTACTGATGCCCTCTCTCTCTCTCCTGCAACTCACCCACTGGCTCTATCTCCTTTGCTGAACTTCAACCCCTGAGAAATTTGATTTTCCTCGACAACTGGGTAACTATCTTGGTGTGTTCTCCATCTACCCATCAAATTCTTCTTATAATCTTTTGTTGAACCACCAACGACCAAGATTAAAACATAATCGATGGCCTATATTATTTCCCCGTCGATCTGTGTGATTTTCTAGAACATTCACACCATGACTTAATTAATACCCTTTAATTAATCATAATTCCTAAGTTTAGACTTAAGAAACATTAAAAAACTGATTAATTATTCTAATTAAGTCGCCTCTAGGTGGAATTTCCATAAACGATTGCTGGGTTTTGTTGAATACATGTATTCTAACATCTCCACCAAATTTCGTGGCGAGAACACATCCGATACTACAAAACTAACACTCTCTCTTAGCAAGGAAAGTGTTATAGCGCTGCAACTGCTGCCAAAACACACTGTCTCTGCAACGTCTCTTGTCATGCTGTTGATGTATGGCTATTGCAGCCTACCAACTATTGCGCAACTCTAATATCCACTGCATCTGTGTTGTTGCTGGCCCTATTGTACAATTATTAACTACTGCATCTGCACTGCAACTCCCTCTCATCTGCTGCTACTACAACTGAGAATCCATCCATTTCTACTATTGAAACGGGTTATCCACCATACCCATTTGTTCCATAAACTGAATGAAATTAGCTCTCCCTAGAGCTTTCGTGAGCATATCTTCTTCCTAATCTCCCGTGGGAACACACTGCAACTGGACTGCTCCACGCTAAATGCAATGTCTGATGAAATGACATCTGATATCAATGTGCTTCGACCTATCATGAAATACTAGATTTTCAGAGAGTTTTATGCAACTTTGATTATCATAATAAACACTGGTCACTTCCATCTTCTTCCTGAACAAACTCACGAACAACTTCCTAAGCCATATAGCTTCGGACGTAGTTGTGCTGACTACCATATATTCAGCTTTTTTTGAGCTCAGTGTTACTGACTTCTGCTTCCTGCTGACTAAGAGACCATCCCTGATCCAACACTGAAGCAGTACCCGGAGGTACTTTTCCTATCCATTGAACTTCCTGCCCAATCTGCATTTGTGAATCCACATAATCTGACGTCATCTCCTCGAGTATATTTCAACCCATATTCGACTGTTCCATGCACATATCTAAGAATGTGCCTAGTTGATGCCCAATGTACCCTTTTCGGTACTACCATGAACTGACTAAGGGTATTGACAGGGAAACAAATGTATAGCCTAGTGTTAACTAGTTACATGAGTGACCCAATGAGCTATCTGTACAAGGTGGGGTCAACTTCCTTATTCCCTGATGCATCTTTCTTCTTCTAATTGGTGATCATGGGCGTCGTCATGGGTCGACAAGTGTGCATTTTGAATCTCTTTAGAATACCTGTAGCATATCTCCCTTGCCCAAGGAAGATCTCCACATTCTTTTGCCATACTTTCAATCCTGGAAAACATTGCATCAACTTCATATCCTTTTCATGTCGAATTTTGCTTCAAGGTTCCTTTTGCAGTCATTTATGAGTCTTGACGACCCTGTCAAAACAAGTCATCTACATACAAAACCAGTATGAGAGGCTCATTCTCCACCATCAAATAGTAGAGATTGGGATCTGCGTCACTCTTGATGAATCCCAACTGCTGCAAATAACAATCAATCCAACCATACCACGTACTGGGTGCCTATTTGAGCTCGTATAGGGCTTTCTTCAACTTGCATACATGAGTGTGTTTCTTATGAGTTTCGAAGCCTTCAGGCTACTCTATATACACCTCTTCTTCTATCACCCCTTTCAAGAATGTTTTCTTGATGTCCATCTAGTGAATCTCCCATCCCAACTACGCTGTTAGGTATATAATGGATCTGATAGAGATATATCTGGAAACTGGGGTGAAGGTCTCCTCATATTCTATCCCTTCCTTTCGTGCATACTCCTTCACCACAAATCTAGCCTTGTACTTCTCTACACTGCCATCTGCAGCGTACTTGATCTTGTAGATCCATCTGGAACCTACAATTGACATGTCTTCTGGTATCGGCACTACCTCCCAGACATCATTTGTCATGATAGAATTGTATTCTTCTACCATGGAATCCACCCACACCTGATGTTGTGCAGCCTCCCTGAAAGCTGGAGGGTTCAATAACCTGAGCTACCAAGGCTTGATATCTGTCAGGTTTCCTGCGTTGTCTCTTGTCTATCCTAGGAGCTCCGACAAATTCCTCTACATCCCTCAAGGTGTGATGCACTTCCCTACTAGCTCTACCATTAGTGGTGGGAGGTTCAACCAGTTCCTCTCCTTGTTCTCACTGCTTCGTTTGCTGAGAACTCCCTGGATCTCCTATCCCTGAGCAGAAATTGGTACTGATCACCGTACTCGATCCCTGTGTCTGTCCTCCTGCTTGTCCCACTTACTGTCCCTGCTGCTAGACTAACAGAACTTTTGTTGATTGATCACCGACATGCATTTCCCGAGATCTTTTGAAAGCTCTATCTTCCATGAACTTTACATCTTGCCTTACTACAATCTTCCTGCTGCTAGGAATGTAGATCTTTTATGCCTTTGAGGTCTCGCTATACCCTACGAGAAACCCCTTCTTTGAAGTTTGATCTAATTTACTGCGCTTTTCATCTGGTATGTGGTAGTGAGCCACACTCTCGAATATCCTCAAATGACTTACTTCAAGCTTCTTTCCTATGAAGATCCCCTTTGGTGTTTTCTTCCCCAATGCTCTATAAGGTGTTCGGTTTTGAATGTACACCATTGTGTTGCATGCCTTTGCCCATAAAAATGTATGCAAATCTTGGTCATACAACATAACCTTGTCGCCCCAACTATCGTTATGTTCTTTCACTCCGCTGCTCCATTCAACTGAGGATTATATGGAGTTGTCCATTCTCTTTTGATGCCTTCCTTTGCGCTAAAGTCTATGATGTATTTATCTATGTAATCTCCATCATTACTTGAGCATAACACCTTGATCTTTTTCCCTGTCAAGTTTTCTACGAGAGCCTTGAACTCTCTAAACTGATCAAAGACCTCATCTTTGGTCTTTACGAAATAGATTTAGGGCTTCCTGGAATGATCATCAATAAAGGTGACAAAATATTCGCTACTGCTAAGAGCTCTAGTGAACATAGGGCCACAAATATCTGAGTGTATCAATCCCAACACGCCATTTGCTCTGCTATCACTTCTAGGAAATGTTGTCTTTGCGTATGTCCCAAGTACGCATCCTCTACACACATCATCGTGCTCTGTACTAAGAGATGGAACTCCCGTTACAGTTTCTTTGAGCATCCTAAGTGCTCCATGGTGTAAATGTCCCATCCTCCTATGCCATAGTTCGTTTAGCTCCTTCCTACTGCTATTATTATTGTTATCAGTGCCATTGGAGAATTGAGTTGCAACTTGTATGTGCCATGGTTCGTTTAGCTCCTTCCTACTGCTATTATTACTGCCTATCAGTGCCATTGGAGAATGAAGCTGCAACCTGTATAACCTATTGCTCTAAGCTCTAATCTGTCTCACCTTCTTCCAACTAGAGTGTTTGACTTACACTTTCTTCCCCACGAAGTGTACATTGTACCCCTTGCCCTATAACTAGGACACTGAAATTAGGTTCATACCCAATCCTGGCACATGCAATACATTAGTAGTGCTAATGGTGGTTCATGTTTTTGTCTGAAATTCTATGGTGCCTCTTCCTATCGGAGTACATTTAGCTTTGTTGCCCATAGTGATCTAGAAGTCCATCTGCTCCTCCTGATAGCTAGAGAAATATTCTCTAACACTTGAGTTGAAGCTCCACTATCAATATACTAGACACCAGATGATGCTGAACCTGACATGCACACAAACTCATCTTACAACCTAGAAGATAATTCCGAGGCTTCTTCACTGTTGATTCTATCCATGATTTTTTGTGTTATTTCTCCTCCTTTCCTTCCTAACATTGCTTTTGTTGCTTCAAAGTACCGCGTCCTAGTTGGAAATCTACTCTGCAAAAAGTACTATTACTCCCTCTGCCTCTGGAAATCCTTGATCTGGGAAATCTAATTTCTTTGTTGACTCTCTTAGAGAAATAGACTTTTCCTGAAAAACTGACCCTCTTGGCTAAGGGGATTGCGCAACCTCTGGGTTTTCGAGCCAGTTGCTTACGCTGTGCTACAAAGTTCTTGCAACTGAGCTCTCAAGCTTCTATCTCAACTCTAATACCATGTGAAAATTTTGAAACCAACATAGTTACCAATCAAACGAGAATTATTACCTCAAAATGGGTACTTGATCCCAAAAATCCCCAAAAAACATGAAAAAACAACCCAAAAATAAACAGTGATGATTCTGCATCACCTTTTTTTTTTTTTTTTTTTGCAGAGTAAATTTTCAATATTTTTTAAAAATAAAAGTAAAAAACAATAAAAACCATTTTGTTTGGTGCAAAAAAACCCTTGAAATCGAAAAGTGTTGATGTCAGAATAATGTTTTTTTTTAGGGTACATTTTCAACATTTTGTAATAATGACATTAAAAATAAAATATTATGACTGAAAAACTTTATATTTTCAACAATTTTCAAGCATGACACTAAAGATATAAAATATCACGTCTTTGAAAAGTCTTAAAATTCCAATGATTTTTTAGTATGGTATTAAATTTAAAATATCACTTATTTGAAAAACCTTAAAATTCCAAAAATTTTCAAGCATGGTGTTAAGAAAAAATAGTTATAACAGTTTTCAACTATAGAATTAAAGATAAAACATCAAGACTTTGAAAAAAATTAAAATCTTGACAATCTTTCAACCATGGAATTAAAACCAAAGATTATGACTACAAAGCAATCTTAAGTTTTCAAAATGTTTCAAACATAACATTATGGAAATATTTTATGACTAAAAAAACTTTAAAAATGAACACTTGAATGAAATAGTTATTATACCAAGAGTAATTCTTTTTAATGCTATATGTATAGCTATTTTAAAATATGAGCCTAAGACAACTTGATACATTGCAAAAAAAAAAATTAAAAATCAACTATCAAATTGCACTTAGTGGGATCGGGTTGCTAAACAAGCATCGACACAAACCCAACAAACAAAAATAGTATATATATATATATATATATATATATATACACTATTTTTGTTTGTTGGGTCTATGATATATATATATATATATATATATATAATATATATATATATAAGAATAAAAGATGCATAAGAAAACAAAAATTCAAATATTAAAAAAAAATAACAAATACAAAAAAAAACAAAACTTCAAATATTGAAAAAAAAAATAACCAGTAATAAAACATAAAAAAACATGACAATAAAAGGTATTTGAACCAGTGACCTATCGCAAGGAGTGCCTTAACAGTGCACCCATTCACCGTTAATCCAAAGCCCTGTGGGCAAAGTATAAAAAAAAATTAATTATACCATGTAAAACAAAAAAGAGAAAAAGAAAAAGAAAGAGTAATATAAAAAAAAATCAAATAAAAATAAATAAATTAAAAATTAAAATTAAAAATTAAAAATTTAAAAAGTTACAAAATAAAATACAACATTTAAAATAAATTAAAAACTTCAAAAAAATTTAAATTTCCCTAGCCACCTTGATGCCCAACTGGCCAAGGGTGGGGAAGGGGACGACTCATGACAAAAAATAAATCAATATAAAATATATATAAAAAAAAATTAAAAGAAACATAAAATGTAAAAAAAATAAAAATAAAAATTAACTTGTAAAAATGAAAATATATATATATATATATATATATATATATGATAATGATGATGATGATGGTTAACGTCCACTAAGACCAAACTTTGGTCTATCAGACCTAAATAAACAAATCATTTAGTTTGATTTAAGATTTATTCCTATGATCAAAAAGCTTGGAAAGAAGCCTCCCGAGCTCACTATAATTTTGACATCATAAAAGGTTAGGAAGGTCAGTATTGCAACAAAGATGATGACACTGAGATCTAATGTGGTTGTACGCGGGACACTCTAAGAGGAAGTAATTTTCATCCTCGATGTTCATATTCTCACAAAGATGGCAGATCCTTTCCATCCATGGTGTTTTAGGAACTGCCCAACAACCTGTTTCACTATGGAGCTCATGAGAGTTCATTCTAATCTTGGCTATATTAATTTTCTTCTTGGAGCTAGTTAAAACAGAGAGATACTTTTGATCTTCTAGGGTGGGGTTGATGACCTCATAATATCTTAATTTTCTTTTAGCTACTAAATCTCTCGCACCTCATTTTTTCTTTGAACTTAGAAGTAACAATATTTTTAATGTTATTAATGTTTTGCAATGAAACATTCTCGTCAATCTCCCAATGGTTTAACCAGGCCCTGATGTCTTTATACCAACCTCGTTTGAGACTTAGGTGGTTTTGGATGGAATTTAAAGCTAGCTTAGGAAGTCTATGATCTCCTATGTTATTGAGCTTGTGCTTGTGCAACAGAAGCCTAGTCATAGCTAGGATCTCAATAGGGGAAAGACCCACATCTAAAGGAGAATAGGATAGGGTGTATTGCTTTTAATTTTGAAGCTATACGTTTTAAAACACTTTTGGATTTTCTCAATATTTCTCCAGGATTCTCTAGAGATGCTGCAAACCCAAACCTCACGTCCATATAAGATAACAAGAGCGACTAAAGTTTCAAAGAGGAACATCTTTCTATCCCACATTACGAGGTTTTTCGTTTTACAATTATTTTCAAGACCAAAATAAGCTTTCCACCCCCCACTAATCATTTTCTCAATGCTATAGTTCTAGTTGAGCTTGTGATGAATATCAATTCCTAGGTACTTGTGAGAAGACACTTCCTCCAAATTACTATTGTCATACATAAAATTAGCATAAGTGTCCTTTTTGGATTTGATAATCATAACTTTAGTTTTGTCAGTGTTAACAGTGAACCCATGGTAGAGCAGAAATCCTTAAGAAGTCTAAGTTGCTTATCAAGATCATATGGGCACCTTGCAAGAAGAACAATATCGTCAGCATAGAGAAGAAGGATGATGACTATCCCAACTAAGATCGTGCCAACACAGCGTGCTTCCTCTAAACAACCTTCTAGCTTGTCGATGTAAATGCCAAATAGGGTAGGGGAGAAGAGGCAACCTTGTTTAACTTCGATATTACATTTAATATCTTTTGACCACCCTTACATTACTTTTTAACTTGGCAATTACATTCTCGTATAACCTTATAGCGGCAACTCTCAACTTGAAAGGAACCTTTAGCTCTTCTAATCTATTCCATAGGTTGTTTCTAGGCACCGTATCAAAAGCCTTTCTAAAGTCCATAAAGCAACAAAAGAGATTGGATTTATCATTGCGACATTCCTCCACAATGATCCTAAGTGTAATGAGGTGGTCCATTGTTGAGTGCTGCGTTCGAAAACCTGCTTACCTTCACTTTCAAGCCATATGCTCAACTTTCTTTCAAAAAAAAAAAACTATTTTTTAGAGTGAAAAATAAAAAATAAAAAATAAAAATAAAAAATAAACATCATTTAAAATAAATAAATAAATAATTACCAAAAAATAAAAATAATTCAAACAATTTAAGAAAAAAAAAAAAAAAATTTAATAAAAAAATAAATTTTATATTATAAAATTTAATTTAAAAAAAAAAATTAAAAAAAAAAAAAAACAAAATAAAAAAAATATTAAATTAAAAAATAAAATAAAAAAATTATAAAATTTAAATTATGAAAAAAAGACATTAAAAAAATTTTAAAAATTAAAAAAAAATATAAAAAAAAATAAATCCCCCGCCCTCCCCCGTTCGCCTCACCCCACCGCCCTCTTGCCCTCTCACCCCCCTTTGCTCCCCCTCCCTCCACAACCCCCCTTTCCGCGCCAGCCTCCCTCACTCCCCTTCCCATGCCAGCCTCCCTCCGCATCCCGCCTTCCTCCTGCACCCCTCGCCCACTCCCTTCCTCCTTTACTTGCCCTTCCCATCCAACCCCTGCCCATCCCCTCTCCACTTGAACCTCTCCACCTGCCCAGGCTCCTAGGGTAAGGCGGGTGCAGAGGGAGGGTGAGCAAGGAGAGGGGGAGGAGAAAGGGGGGCGAGGCGGTAAGGGTGGGCCGGAGGGTCGGAGGGGGAGAATTTTTGTTTTTTTTAATGTATTTTATTATTTTTTTTTGTTAAAATATTTTTTATTTGTTTTTCTAATATTTTTTTTGCTAAAGCAAGAGCCGATCCTTCTATTAACTTAGGTAAAAAAAAATGAATTACATAGGTTACAACAAACTCCCACAAAGGGAAATGGAAATCATAGAGGCACAGACTCCCACAAAGGGAGAGTGAAATTACTCAAAGTACCCAAAAAACCTCCAAAAATCAAACAGAAACAATGTTGAGACTGCCCTGGAACTAAGAGCGGGCAAGTGGATTCAAAGTCCGCTCCCCAAAATCCACCAAAGATCTGTCTCCTAGCGATCCGGCAGTCAAAAATCAACCCGCGCGGAGGCAAAGCCCGCAGAAAAGAACCTCAAGCTGCACGATCAATGCTGACCGTTGATCTTTTACTTCTGATCCAACAGCTGGTGTCCATATTGCGCGGCATAAAAGCCCGCCGAATACCGCGCGATGAAGGCGGTTTGCTTTTCCGGTCCTCCGCCACGTGTTGCATCTTGAGGGGAATCACTAGCTTTTAATAAAAACCGACTTTGGTTTAAATGGCACCCGATGAAGGTGGTAAACCATTAGTGGTTTTGTCCTTTCGAGCCCACCAACTTGCACGCCAAAAGGTGGCCGTGGATCTTCCTCCTCTGGATTTGATGACCACAATACAAATCGGACCGCACATCCGCTCGTGGATGACCCAGCGATGAAGGTAGTAAACATTGTTCATCCCCCTCCATGCGTCGCTAACTAGCTGAATGGCATCGCTTGTCATTCGAGAAAACCTCAGAGGGCGCTTGAAGTAGGTGGTATATCTTGAGCAGTTTTTGACCCCGGTAATCTCTTCCTTTGACATCCCCCGCATTGTACGAGGAAGACCTGGCTGAAAGGGTGGCCTCCTGCATGGAATGCCATATGAGTGGAGTTGGCGCTCTGTGGCATTTGTCTCACATGGAATCCCTTCTCCTGTGAGCAGATATCTTCTATCTCAATTTCTGCCTTTGTTTCTATAAGCACCTTAGAGAACCAACAGTGCATATCCTCTGATAAACTATCTAAAATGAACTTATTCATCGTTGACATGAAGTAAAATTCCGTCTCTTGAATTTTTCTGAAACTGCTCTCTATCACTGAGGGCCCGGGATGAGCATTCCTCTTTCATCCTATCATCCATTACCTTCTCCCACCAGCAGCACAAGTCGATATGCTTGTTTCGAACCCCCTCATTGGCAAGCCAATCCATAACTTTGTTGGCCTCCCTGTGGACATGCACCAACCTAAGAGTTCTTAGCACTCTTAGGTGTGATTGGATTCTTTGGTAGACTTGCAAAAGCCGCCAATGTCCTAAGATTTTCTTAGGTGCAGAGCCAGCATTAACCCCTTCATCGAATTAATGACTAATTCTGAGTCAGCCTCAATGATGACATTGTGAATGTTGTACTTGAGCAGTATTTCCAAGCAAAGTTCCATCGCCATGAGCTCAGCTATATTGTTGGTTGCTTTTCCTAGATAACAGTGGAGGATGACCAGAATGTTTCCTTCCTCATCCCTCATGACCCCTTCATAACCTGCTTCACTCGGATTTCCTTTAGAGGCCCCATCAATGTTAAATTTTTAAAAACCATGAGAAGGGGGTTGCCAGGAAGCTTTTTCAGATGAGGTATTCTTGTTGATCTGCATAGAACACTGAGGGAGATGAACCTTGAGCTCTAACTTTTCCAGGATTCTGGCCTCTCTTTGTCCTATGAGTTTTCTGGTATCGACACCTCCCAGAATATGAATAGACTCTTTGAGTTGCTTAAGGATTAGCTTTAGAATGCTACTCACCGGGCTCGCCTTATCCTTGAAAATCCTATTGTTGTGCTACTTCCAAACATTCCAGATTAAGAACCCTGGGGTCAGCCCAGGCAAAGGTTATTATCTCATTATTTGAAAAAAAAATTCCCCCAATTTATTAATGTAGCAATGATGTCATTTACATTTCTGTCTATCTACTCAAAGACATCACCAACCTAGTTCCAAAGTATTGTGGTGAATGAGCATCTATTCAGGAGATGATTAGTAGTTTCTTCTTGTTGTCCACATAGGTGAAATCTTGAGGGGCCAACAAAGCCTCTTTTCCTTAGGTTATCCCATGTCAAAATCTTGCCCTGTTGAACCAGCCACTTGAACAGTTTGACTTTCATCCAATGAGGATTATCCCAGAGTTCTTTCCACGTCTTATCAGTGTTTGGATAGTTAAGCCCTGTGCCTATCCTTTTGGCCTCCTTAAGGGTGAAGAGACCTGTCTTATTCTTTCCCCATCTTAATTGATCTTCCAAGGTTGAGGTTAAAATTTGCCTCTTTTCCAAAAGACCATTAAGGGCTATAGCTTGAGTATGCATCATGCCCATTTCACTATAATATGGAACTTTCCATATTCTCCATTTCCCATTGTTCCTTGAGGGATCCAAATAGTCCCTTACCCTCCTTAATCCTTTGTTGATGGTATTTGTGTGAATTTTTGCTAATTATTCACTATGGAGATTGTCCTCCTGTTGCCAATTATCCTCCCAGAACTAGGCTAGATTTCCATTTCTTATCTCCGAGAAACTATGATTTTGGACTAGGGCCCTATTCTCCCATGCCCTATTCCAAATTGAAGAACCTTTTACTTGTCCTGTCATTCTTATGAGTTTCTGCTCCTGCCAATCTCTTGCATACTTTTGCTTCCATAGCTTTGCCTAGGGGGCTTGAATTTCCTTTAGCCATCTCCACCAGATTTTGGCTCCTAGAACTCTGTTAAGAATTCCTGGGTCATGAAGACCCAAGCCACCATGGGATTTTGGTTTGCATACCCTGTCCCATGCCACAAGGGCCCAATTCTTCTTTTCTTCACCTTCCCCCAAAGAAAGTCTCTTTGAATTTTTCTTATATTAGTAATTATAACAATTGGTGCCGGAATGGCTGACAGCATATAGATAGGGATACTTTGGAGGATTACCTTAGTTAGAATCAACCTCCTTGCTAGATTTAGGGCTCTATTTGTCCATTTGCTAATATTATCTTTTAGCTTATTTAGAACAGGCTCCTAGATTTCCTTGTGTAACGGTTTTTTAGTGAGGGGAACTCCCAGGTACTTCGCGGGCAATGACTCTCTTTGAAAGCCCAAAATTCTGTAAAGATTTCTTTGAAACGAAATATCTATATTGAAAAATAAAATCTTTGATTTAGTGAGACTTACCTCTGTGCCTGCTACCATGGAAAACTCACTTGGAATCTGCTTAAATGCTCTGGCTTCCTTTAGTGGGGGTGTGCCTTGAAGCATAATATCATCTACAAATTGCTGATGTGTCATCGTGTCCCCACCTTCAGTGACTCTCAGACCCTAAATTCTCCCTTCCTCCTTAGCAGCTCTGATTTCTCTCCCTAACCCTTCCATCATTAGAATGAAAAGGAAAGGAGAAAGAGGATCACCTTGCCTGAGACCTCTAGTAGGCTTGAAGGTTTTGGAGGGAGAGCCATTGAGAAGAATTGAACAGCTGGTAGTGGTAACTAGCGCCATGACCCACTTAATCCACTTGTGATCAAAGCCATAGGCTTTTATTACTGCTCTTATGTACGACCAACTAAGTTTGTCATAGGCCTTTGCTATGTCCAGCTGAATTATCATCCCGGCCTATTTATTGCTACTAAGGGAATGAACCACTTCATGTGCTTGAATTATGTTATTAAGAATTTGTCTTCCTTCCACATAGGTCATTTTCTCCTTGGACACTAGGGTAGGGAGGAGTGGTTTGAGATGGTTGGCAATTAATTTGGATATTATTTTGTACACCACATTGCATAATGCTATAGGTCTAAATCTGTCTGGAGAGGTGGCCTTTTCTTGTTTTGGGATTAAGGCTATGAAAGATTCATTGAGCACCTTTAAGACTGTCTTAAATCTTCGAGAGTCTTCCACTACCTCTAGAACATCCTGTTTTACTATCCTCTAACATGTTTTGAAAAAGTCCACATTGAAGCCATCCGGGCCTGGTGCTTTCCCATTGTGCATCTCTGTAATGACTTCCTCAATCTCTTCCCCTGTTACCGGTTTGTTGAGATTGTGATTGTCTTCTCTAGAAACCAATTTAGGAATGAACAGAGTAAATCTTTTCGTAAACTTATATCTATCTTCCGAGGTTTCCTCGACAATTCTCTGAAAATGCTGGACTAGAACCTCTTTCTCTCTTCATGAGTGTTTCTTTCTATTCCATGCTGATCTGTAAGTTTCACAATTCTGTTGTTGTTTCTGTGAGCTATGGTGGATCTGTGAAAGAATTTTGTGTTTCTCTTCCCTTCCTTAATCCATTGTACATTGGATTTCTGTCTCCAGAATATTTCCTCTTGTAGACATCTGTTTTCCCAATCATGCTGGAGTGACTCTGCCATCTCTTTCCTTTCCTCTGTATAGCCTTCTATGATAAGAATTTGGTTTATTTCCTTTAGTTTCTTTTCCACATCTCCTTTAGCTTTGAAGATATTGCCAACTTCCTTTTTATTCCATTCTTTGAGTCTGCCTTTAATGTGTTTGAGCCTGCTGTGTAGAAGGAACATCTTTGTACCTTGAAGGTGTAGCTCTTCCTTCCACCATTTTTCAATGTTTGTGAGGAAATTTGAATGTGTGAGCCAAGCGTTCTCCAATCTGAAGGGGGAGTTCCTCGGTTTACCAAATAGAGAAGCTTCCAATTGAATAGGCCAGTGGTCTGAACCTCCAAAAGGCAGGATGAGCGCATTCAGGCTACTTCCCATGAAGAAGTTCCTCTGAAATAATAAATCTGTCTAATTTTGAGGCTACTTGGGTAGGGCCGCCCCTTTTGTTATTCCAAGTGAAGATTCCATTGCTGGTTTCCATATCAACAAATTTCATATTGGTGATGAAGTTCTAGAAGGCAACTGAATCCCTACCAAGTGTTCTAGTACCTCCCTTCTTCTCCGTGAGTGATTTTGTCATGTTAAAATCACCTCCTAGAATCCAGGGTAGAGCTGGGTATCTTTTCTTCATATCCTCCAATGTTGTGAGGAGTCAATGTTTGTCCTCCATTTGCTGAGGACGATAGACATTGGTGATCATATAACATTTCTATCACCCACCAGTTAGAAAATCAAAGAAAGGTGATGTCTAGAAGCCTTCACATCAATCACACCAAATTTCTGTGGATCCCATAGAGTGAGAATGCCACCAATAGATTTATTTGCCTTAACTTCAAGGTATTCATATCTATTTAACCATTTTCTATGTTTTTCTTTGATCTTCTCCACTGAGCATTTTGTTTCCTGTATGAATACTATGTTAGGTTTTTCCTCCTTGATCCTGTTACCTAGATTCCTCTGTTTTCTTCTACTCCCTAGTCCTCTAATGTTCCAAGTTGTGATTCTCATTGAGGTGTGGTGTAATATCCCTAACCTAGAATATTCCTTAAACCCCATCAAAGTCTCAACTAGAAAAATGTACAAGTGGTATAGTAGTTGAGAAAATCATAGAGATATAATAACAGTAGTGCAACAACAATAGTGTATATATGAAATATAAACAAATACTCAAGAAATGCAACGAGAAATACTAAGCCATTTTATTATACTGAGTAGAAAAAGGAGTACAAGAGGTGATCAGGAAGATGGCACCTCAACTTGCGCAAGGCAAGTGAATAAATACACTCAGAATAGCAAAGGAATGACTTCTATCTGAACTGCGTCCCAGCTGCGGGAAAACTACTATGTTGCTGCTGCTGCTGAAAATCAAATGAGGGTTTGGGGCTGTTCCCCTCCTCATAAAAGGCTGAAACTCTGGAACCAGACTCTACTCAAGAAACCCAGAAAAACTCGAAAATATTTTTTGAAATGGCCGACCTCCGAAAATCACCCCCTTGGGGATCTGCGTAGTTCCTCAATGCTTTGTGCTACCATTGAAGAAACCCCTCTAGAACTCTACCTAAAACTCTGCCAAAAATCCTCCAATATGCAAGGGCTGGTCCCCTACTCAATCACCCAACGTAAATCCTCCTGCAAAACCCCAATCCAAAACCCCTGCCAGAAAGAACTGCGTCATCCCTCTCAGTGCTGCGCAGTCATCCCAAGATGCTCAATCCTACTGCCCAAAATGCTATTGAAACCATTGCAAAAATACTAATGGAAATACCTTGCCCGAGCGGGCACTCGAAGTACCCTGGGGTTAAGGGTGAGATCTCCAAACGGAGACACTCAATGCACTATACAATGCTGCGGACTAGCTAAACAGCCAGCGTGCTCTAAGTCGAAATGACTAGCTCACAATGCACATAATTGAATGACCAAAATGAGGGGGCTTCTTTCTCTTTTATAGCCTTTTCCTTTCTCAATCACAAGGCTCACATCCTCCAACGTAATTCCTCTCTTGCCACGTGTTTCTTTCCTTCTGCATCCCTCCAAGTGTCTGCGTGGGCTCCATCTTTGCATCCCCCCTTTGGTCCCCTTGGCTCCCCTTTAAGTCACAACGTTGTGCTACTGGGAAGTGACTTTTATTCTAAAAGTGAGTTATGTCCCCTTTTCTCACCTTTTTATTTATAAATAACTATAGAAGGCAAAAATTGAGAAAAATCGAATATTCCAATTAGCCATGGCTAATTAGGAATATTACATGTGGTTTTAAAGGAGTAACTGGAAAGATCTTTCATCCTTCCTGAGTCAATCATGAGTTTTCCACACTCCAACAGTAGTTCTTTTTGTCTTTTTCTTCCCCTCCTCTTGCCAGGGTTTTTTGTTAATTTTTCTGTTATTAATCCTATTGTGGAAGTCCTTTTATTTTCCTGGTTATCATATCCTCTTTTAACTCCTGCAGCTGTTTGATGTAACTTGTTAAGGAATATCTATTGTACCTTGTCAATGTCCTCTTGAGGTATGGAGTTTATTCCTAGGTTTCCTCCTTGTTCAAGAAACTTTTCCAGCGCTAGGTTCTCCCTTTCCAGGATCTCCTGTAAGTCTTGGTCCTCTGTGCCACTTTCACTTTGAGTCATTTCATGGTCTTTTTCTATTTCCATGTTACTGAAAGGGTCTGTCGTGTGTTCATTCTGTTCCTGTGTGAACTCCATGCTGGTCTCTTTTCCTTTCCCCCTTGCTGTTTGATTCTCTTTACTCTTTTGATCACCTCCATCTACATCTTCTTCTCCTAAGATCTCAAAACTGTTGTACCTTCTTGTTTTGTTATCCTTCTCAGTAGGGTTCTTTTGTGTCTTCCTTCCCCCTCCTTTTCCTTTTCCTCTTACTTTGGTGAAACCTTTCTGATCTTTCCGTTTGCTGGTGTTTAGGCATTCCTCCCTTCTATTAAGAGGACAATCTCTAGATAGGTGCCCATGTTCATGACATTTATGACATCTGAACAAGATATGTTCATAGTCAATTGTTTGAACCCATTGCTCATCACAGACTTCTAGAATGACCTCATCTGGAAGGGCTCCTGATAGGTCCATCTCCACACAGATATGAGCATAGGAGGTATATTTTCCTCATAGAGTTGCCTCTGAAATCTTTAAGAAATGACCTGATTTATTGCCTATAGCTTTTAAAGATTCTGGCATCTAGTAATCTAAAGGTAAGGAGTAGAGTCTAATCCATACCGGTACCGAAGTGAAGGTTTCTCGTTTTGGCACAAAGTTCGTCGTCCATAGCCGCATATAGAGTCCAACAGCTGCAAAGAAGTATGGTCCTCCTTCAAAAATCCTGTCTTTGTCCTCCATGTTCGTGAATACCACTGTAAAAGAACCCTTGGATCCAAGACGTATATTTAACTCCCACGTTGGTTTCCAATTGTATTTTATCCAAGTGTACAACGCTTTCTTTGATGGCCAAATTCCCATAAATTTGCATATAATGGCATAGTTTGCCATGTGATCCCTATGCTCTTGTAGAGCTGGATCATTTAAAATAACCCGCGGTTTAGTTATGGTCTTGGGTTTACACAGCCCCATCTTGGTTCTGTTCTTTGTACCCTGACCTCTGTCTTCCGCTTTCTCCTCCTATTGGTCTTCTTTGTGGATCCCTTGTTCTGCATGGGTTTTGTTGCCTTCCGCCTTCTGAGTTTCAGTGTTTTTTGTCTTGACCTCCAAGGGTTGTGGAGGCTTGTTCTTACTCCCTTCTCTTCCTCTATTTGAAATCACATTACTGTAGGAGGGAGTGGAGCTCCCTCCAACCTGTGCCTCCATGGGTACTTGTTACCCTCTGTCACTCTCTTTGTTGAACCCTAGAACCTTGATCGCGAGTGTTCACCCTCTCCTCCAATCTTTGTTTTTCTAATTTTAATTTTATTTATTTTATTAATTGTTTTTAATTTTTATTATTTATTTTTAATTTTTGATTTTATCATTTTAATTTAAAAAAATAATCTTAAATTTTTATGTTGTTTTATTTTTAATTTTGTTTATTTAAATTATTTAATTTTTTATTTTTACTTGATTATTTATTTATTTATTTAATTTATTTCTTAATTTTTTTGTTTATTTTGATTTTTTTGGGTAATTATTTATTTATTTCTTTCTAATGAGTTTTTTATCTTTTATTTTTTTTTTTTAATTTTATATTATATATATATTTTTTGTTTGTTTGCTTCTTTTTTTTTTTTAACTTGAAAAATGGTTTTAGATTTTTTTTTGTTTGGTTTAATTTGTTTTTCTTTATTTTTTTATATTTATTGTTGTATTTTCCGTTAATTTTTTATTTATTTATTTTTATTTTTACAAGTTAATTTTGTTTTTTGTTGTTTTTTGCATTGTTATAGTTTTTGTAATATATATATATATATATATAATATATAATATATATATATATATATTGTATTTGATATTTTTTCATGTTTTTTTTTTTTTTACTAACATGAAAATCACCAACATTTAAAAAAAATATCCACACTTGATTCATTAGAAAATTTAAAGTGTAAAAAATGAGCCCTCTAAACAAAAATGGTTTATGCTCATCAACACTTTTCAAAATCAAGATGAAAATCACTAACAAAAAAAATATTCTACAAGGGATTTTTTGCTACCTCAAAAAAACAAGTACTAGGTAATTTTCTCGTTTGATCGATAACTATGTTAACCCAGAATCCTACTGTAGCAACTGATAATATTCCTTCTATTTGTTAAATTAATTAAACAAATTATTTTCAATTTTCTACGACAAATATCGAAACATATACACTGCAGCGTTCAGAAAAAAATACTGCAGAAGAAAATAAATGTTGGAAAAAACCCAATGCGGGAATAATGGTGCAACAAATGGGGGTTTCTTTATTAATTCTTTAGCAGTAATTCAAGCACAAGAATTCAGATAACAAAACAGAGGAAAATATTGAGGGAAATTTAGAAACAAATTTCTCACTCTCCACAATGATTCCTTGACCCCGAGATGGACCCTCTGCCCATATGCAAGTGTCTTTGCGCCACCCTTTGCGCAATGTTGTAATGGACTGCATCTCTCCTCACGTTGTCTCCTCCTGAATTCATCCTGCACTTTCCGGACCAGTGCTGATGCCCTCTCTCTCCCCTGCAACTCACAAACTAGCTTTATCTCCTCTGCTGAACTCCAGCCACTAAGAAAATCGATTTGCCTGGGCAATCGAGTAACTGTCTTGGTGTGTTATCCATCTACCCATCGACTTCTTCTTATAATATTCTATTGGAGCACCAATGACCAAGATTAAAACATAATCGATGGCTGAGATTATTTCCCTATCGATCCATGTGAGTTTCCAGAACATTCACACCATGAATTAGTTAATACCTTTTAATTAATCATATTTCCTAAGTTTAGACTTAGGAAACATTGAAAAATTGATTAATTATTTTAATTAAGTCGTCTCTAGGGAAAATTTCCATAAACGATTTTTGGGTTTTGGAGAATACATGTATTCTATCCTCTCCACCAAATTTTGTGGCTAGAACACATTTGATGCTACAAAAGCTGACAATCCCTTAATCTAGTGAGCCTTCTACTACATATTGCGCAGTTCTAGTGGGCAGTAGGTCACCTCTAGGTCACTACAACCCTCAACTGCACTATCCTTGGATTTTTCTCCTCAATCACTATGCATTGCATAGTTACAATGGCTAGTCTTGTCCCTCTTGCTAATTGAAATCCCTCACTACTCATTTCCTTGTCCTATCTTGTCTCCTACTGAGCATTGTGTAGTTCTAGTGGATAGTGAGGTCATCCCTCAGTCCCTATGATGCTGAACTAAGAAATCTTTGACTCCTCTCCCTTGAGCACTGTGCACTGCGCATCATCAATCAGCAAGTTCACCACCTTGACCCTTGGACTTCCCCACTACATAAAACCTTGATAATCCTTCCCTAATTGCGAATTTTACAGTTCTAGAGGACAATGTGATGATCCCTGGGTCCCTATAGCCCTCAACTGCGCAATTATTAGCCTCCTGCTCTCTAATCCCTTGCACATTTCCCTATCACAGTCAACATCTTCCATAAGTAAGCAAAGGTAGAATAGGTGGTTTCCAGACTGATGTTGGCTTGTCATGAGTGGATTTCATGTGTAGGTGTTATCATCTCAACATGGCAGAGTGATGCTTAAGGGAGGTTATCAAGGAGAGGTTACAAGAAAGAACTTGCAGAGAAGAAGCACCAAAGGGAACATCATGAAGAACCTGAGGGAATCTTGGACCAAGATAAAGAGATGGCAACTCATGATGACTTGGAAGGTTTCAACATTCATCTAGAACCTTTGGAGGGTGAAGTTGGAGTACAAGCAAAGATCTATCATGAAGAATTCAAAGTTATAACAACAAATAGAAGAGCTTGGCATTGATACAATGAAGTCTTATGTCATCTTCACCAAGTTATGACTTCTTGAAGTGTCACCACAAAAGTCATATGTGTCAATGTATTGTGCCACATCATTTGTGGAATGTAATTATGTAATTTCCAAAGAAATGAGAAAATGTAAAATGTGTGGAAGCTCAAGGGTCCCACATTGATTGTGAAAAGGTCAATAGAAAGTTCTAAAGTCATGTAGAAGCTCAAAGGCCACATAGGAATTCAAAATGTCATAGTAGAAGCTGCGGAGTCATGAGGGAGTTCAAGAGACACATGGGAGGTGGAGAGTCACCTCATTTGTTATAAATACACCCTCATGGCTCAAGAAAAAGGAATTTTGACTTTTCACCTTGGCTTCTCAAGCTTGACATAGGAGACATGATCTTTCTTTGGAGAAACAAGTAGTGACGTAATGTTCCACTATTTGGGATAGTATGGTAGCATTGTAATTGTGTATTTTGGGACTTTTAATTAATATATGAAGCTCTCAAAGTCACCGCACTTTCATGCATATGTCGTGAACGATTGTGAGACTATTCTTTCAATATTCACGGTGCATGTCTATGTTAACACAAACTAATGAAAATGAACTATTTCATTGATTTTGGTATGCATCTTGTTGAATGTGCATTGTTACTTGCTTTTATAATTGTTGTTACCTTGTGAACTACTTTGCAGGTCAATCAATGATGCTTTCATGCTCTTGTGTCTCTTTTAGGATAATACTATTACTTTTCTTCTAGAGGGTCACTCTCTCTCTTTCCTTTCCGTGAAAGTACCTTATATACATTGCAATTGTATGCCTCACAATGTTAAGTTGCTTGTTTCAAAGTTTGTTTGCATACTCTCTTATGTTGATAATTGCAGGCAAGGCAAATTCCTAAGAATAATGGCAATTGACCTTATTTTCTGGTTCGAGCTCCTACACCAAATGGTGTCAGGTCTAGTTGGGACTTCATAACGATGATACCCCCTCTGTTAGTGGATTTCTAGCATTGTCAACCAGACCAAACTGGTTCATCAATGTTAATTTTTTTTAGGGATATATTGTTCTTTTCTTTGATAATTACATTTCATCATTTCCATAATAAATTCACCCCACAAAATCACAACATTATCCATATTTACATCATTATTCAACAACATATGCAACTATATAGAAAGAACAATATCATCATCAGTGCAGTGTAACATAAAAGAACAATAAAAGAAAATAATTCACACATAGAGACACCAGGACTAGTCAGAGACCAGGACAAAACCCACTATGGGGAAAACCTTTTCAAATTCCTCTTCTTGTTATATTTTCATTGAATGATTCAACAAAAGAGAGTATAATGATCCATATCTTCATCCATACAACTATCCAACAAAATAAACTAAAAAATATCATGAGATGAACCCAAAAATGCCAATAATCAAGAAGCCTGATTCAAAAGCCTGTGGTCAACTGTCACTATTTGCGATCAACTGCTAAACCATGTAGTCCACGAGCGAAATCTCTAGTCAACTGGAAAACCAAACCCTAGGTCCCAATCACACTCAAAGAGTGATGTGTGTGCTGTTGAAACCTTCCAACTACACTCATGAGCCTACTAGTCTGTGGTTATGTTGACGGTGTTGGACTTGCCAACATGTTAGGGGATCTCCCCAATAAGAAGTCCTAATTAGACCTCAAACCATTTGGTGTAGGAGTCCCTAGTGGATCGTACGGTATCTCCCTGACCACAGTTTCACACAGAGGCAAGTAAGATGTCCATATTGGTAGCAAGGGTGTGACAGCTGCGGTGAGTCAAGGAAGGTGCATGAACGGTTCTAACACATGGAAAGTGGGGTGAGTGCGCCCCTTGGAAACTTGTAATAATACATAGCTTGGAAGGGAACACATGCGCGAAGATGCATCATAAGCTGGAAAGCAAGTTAGCGAGAAATCCAAAGTGATGGTTAAACCAATCAACACATTTCAGTAAGATTCATATATACTTATACAAAATATTCCATACATGCATGCATAAGCAAACAAATACATATTTCTTTTAGAGTAAACAAGATAGCCGGAATACAATATGACATATGCATGAAACATGCTGGCTTTGTTATATTAAGAAGTGTAAGTTCCGGTCATACAATACATCCATGTCCAACCACTAGTTCCGATAGTGGAACATTACAGTCACAATTGCCTGCTCCTCCAAAGAGATATACTAGCTTTGCATAGTGGAGAAGCTAAGGCTCGTTACAATATTGTTCAAGCTTTCTCTAAGATACTCCTATTGGAAGCTTGGCTGACCAAAAGCCTCTACAATGAGTTATGAGGGACTATAAATAGCAAAGGGTGGGGTGACCCTTGACATTCCCCTTTGTGATAGTTCAACTACCCTCATGACTTTTCATCTACTCTATGACTGTTACGCCCAACTATCGACACTTGAACTTACACTTGACAAGACATTACATACAATCTACACATGTACCCATGTGAGACAAAATAGGCTTGAGCAAGCCATACAAGACACCACTATGACTTGGACAACTGTGAGAAGACCAGTTCTTTGACATCCTCGTGGTGGTTGATAGTAGCGAATGAATGCCAAACTCGGTAGTCTACAATGGCGTCCGTGTACTCTAAGGTGACATATTTCTAGAAACAAACTCTTTCCTCCATAACATTTGGGTACACTTCTTGGGCTCATTTGTCCAACTCGTTTGATATCCTGCGCATCATTGTCTTGAGTGCGGCTGGAGCAACAACATACTTGTGCATGGTGTCTACACTGATCACCAAGTATGGGCTTATGGCTATGCGCATCAACTTGTCAAAGTACGAGTCAAGCTCCAGTGGACTTGTGCCTTTGTCTTCGCTTGGGTGAGTGTCCCAATAGATGGGATCACATGTGCACACACAACAACATCCATACTCCTACATACCTGTGGATGGGAAGCCTATAGAGTAGTGATGAGTTGTAGGAGATCTTCATAGTTCCGGATTTAACTCTGGATGTGGGCCTTCATCTTGACTGATCTAGGTTTCATCATCTTAGGCAAGTGTAGCGGGGCTCCCTTGTATCTCATTGTCCATGTTTGCATGTAATAAAAAATAACATGCACGTTTGACAAGATACGTGCTCTCCTAGCACACTACTGCTGCCAACCGTTGAGATGGACAACTACCTTATGCATGGTACCAAACTTGGAATACAACGCCTGCATGACTATGTCAAGGAACAATAATTCATCTAATATTTCCTTCTTCAACTCTGCTCGAGTGGATGCTGTAACCAATTCTCCTCCCCACTTGGCCATCTCTAGCTCCTTAGCCATTCGCTCGTTCTCAACTATCAGGAAGCGAATACTCAAGCTAGTGGCTTCGACATATGCTCTGGTAGCATCAACCAATGCTACTGGATGTTTGCACATGTCAGACACAGTCACTCATTCCTCAAATTGCGAAGGAGATGTATGATCATCTAGAGTTGACACTTTGCGAGATTGCACAACTCTATGTTGGTACTCATTGAATGAGATGTTGTGCATCTTTCCCTCTGGATTGTCTCCAAGGATTTTAGTGTCTCTTTGGTCACTTTGGACTTGCTCCTCTTTTGGATGTGGTGAAGCTGGTGGGTCGACCTCTTGTTGATGAGGCATGAGGTCAATATCTTTCTCTAACTTATGTTGCTCCATGTCCATATCCATATGCTCAAGTGCTTGTTCAATCTCTTGAGCAAAGTCCTGCTCCTGCGATTGTTCACCCTGTCTGCTTGATGCCAGCTATTCGGATGAGTCAACTACCTGTATGGGCACAACTTCATCTGTCTGTACATGTTGTGCACCTTGCTGTCCCTGTTCCTATTGTGCTTCATGCTCCTGTCTGCACAACTCATGTTCCTTCTGGAGTTGCTCCTTCAACTCATGCAACTCCTTCTTTGTTACCTCTGTTCTCCCTTTTTCTCTCCGCCTTTGCACATTCCTCTTGTCACGCTATTGCCTCTATTACCAAAGTTTCTTTCTGCACAAGTGGGTCTTCTTGAAACTTGCAACTTTATTACTCCTCCATGCTGTTGACAATCTTCCTCTTGCCCTTGTCGTGCACTAGTATGTTTACCTCTGCTGTTGCTAGTGCTCTCCTCGATGCTGCTTCGCTAACCATTCCACAGCGAGGCCGACTGGTTCATTGGGTCTGGAGAAGTTGTGACCATATCTCCATGGGTCTTCTTCTGCTCAATGACATGCCCCATGGATCCAATTAAACTGTACTCTCGTGCAGTGCTCTTTCATAAGACAATGCGAGTCATACAGATTGTAACTTCGGGCATCGAATGGATATTTCTTCATCTCCTTCGCTTCGACATCTGCATGCTTGAAATTCCATATCTTGTATAACTTGATCAACAATGGAAGAGTGGGCCAAGGTGCCTTCTTCTTCTGGTGCAGCCTAGCTGATAATCATGTCGAGATGTGATATGATACTTCTTGCATGATGCGTTTTTCCAAGGCAAACTTTGGTAGAACATGCAAAGGCTTCTCCACACTGTACATCCATATGAAGGTGGCAGATGATAAGGCATTCTATATCAATCAGTGCCTTCATTGCTTCCTTCCACATGCAGGGTGGATCCTGTTCGAATATCATCTTGTACACTAGGGTGAAAGAATGTTCGGACCACTATGTGATAACTCCTCTGAAGATGCATTCAGAAAACATCTTATAATAAGTGTTGACAGATGTATCTGTCAATGTCAATGCCCACTTCAAGCCCGGGAACTCCTAACAGGCACAGATTGTGTCCAAGATGTAGGCGGACACGTAGATTTCTTCTTGCTGACCTTTGGGCAGTTGTCGAGCCCTTGTTATCTGTTCCTTCATCTAGTGAGCCAACATGTCAGATGAGTTGCATGCTTTTCCTTCTCTGGCTAGTTGGTCCAACGTGATCACCCAACCCTACGGGAAGGTTTCCATGCTCTCTTAGCCATACAAGCAACATGAAAAGATGACCAAGTATTGATATGCCTTTCGCAGTATCTTCGTCTTGTAGACCTGGTTGGGTGTCGTCCTGAATTTGGTTCGCTCCTTCACCCAGTTCTTCAAGATATCTCTGGTGTTGGCATTATTGATGGGTATGCTAGAGGGTGTCTCCATGGTGATCATGGGCTTCGACATATGGTACATCTATTCATAATCCTATCCCCTGAAGGTAGCAATCTCCGTCCCACTGGCACTGCTCAATGTCGTCGTCTCGGGATCAGTGTGCGAGACGATCCAATGTATCATGTCTGCACATGGGAGCATGAGATACCTGCATGTAATCTGGTACAAGCTGGACTTGTGGATGTTCACATAGACTTGGAGGTCTTCTAGGTCTTCCCCAAATGTGCTTGCAAAGCATCATTGACCTCTTGCCATTTTAGCATGATGTCCTTGTCTACAATCAGCTTGGTGTCTTCATAGATCGATAAAATTGTAGACACTTGCTCAACTGCTGCTCCATTTTTTATCCTGCTCTCTTAGAGGCCATTGATCCTGAACTGCTGAGAGGTAGATGAACACTTGCTAGATATGGAGAAAAAACGACATGCATGGCAAGAAATCTATTAGCAAAACCCAAAAAAAACTTGAGGAACGACATGGAACATACTTGGGGATTGACTGACAAGGATTGCACAATTTTTTCTAGGAGGCCAAGGGATTGGCTGCCAGAACTATGCAAAAGGTAGTCCAGAGTACTGGGAGGCTTGATGGCTACTAGAATTGTGCAATGCACAATCCAGATTGGCCTGCTGGCTGCTGGAATTGCATAATGCGCAATTTCTGATAGCAATGGTTGTAGGCCTAGTGACTGCATTGCGCAATTTTCTAGACCAGTAGTCACTGCCCCTTAGAATTTTGCAATGCAAGACTGGAGCACAGTCACTGGGTAGAAATGTGCATTTTCAGAGAGGAAGGTTGAGCCTTCCCTCTCAGGATTCTGCAATGTTTTCTCGGTGAGGCAAAGTCTTGGCCAAGGTTGCCCAGACTAGCCGACGGGCAACTGAAAGCAAATGTGAAGGTGAATGCATGGCGATACTAAGTGTGAGCAAGAGTGAATGTTCATGCATGCAAATAATGAATGGAAGATTCATAAAATGAAACAACATGCATGTGTGTGAAGCGAGTCGTCAAATCGACGACCGTTCGTGCAAAAAAGTTTCATGCAAGCGACAATAGTGAGATGCTAACGAAAAGTGAAACAGTGCTAGTACAAGCTAATATGCATGTAAATGACAACAAGGGTTCACAAAAATCAAGCAAAAAACACTCACACAAGCCAAAACACAAAAAGCGACATAAATGTTGCAAAAGACAAGTTAAGAGGATTTACCCGTAAATAGTTGAGCTGGATGTGTCAAAGACTCTCGGATGTGTTGTAGGATGTTAGAGCTCCAAGATTGATGTGAATAAGTGAGCTCTGAAGTGTCGAACAAATATGTTTGAGGCTCATGACTTGCATGCCACAAATCTAAGAAAAAATGACACTTGGAGGAAAGATTCTAAAATGATCTTTTAATGTAATCTCCAACTACTAAAAATAGCTCCCTAAAATCTAGGGATGCTTTTTGCATGTTTATTTTTTCTATTTCAGCAAAAAACAACCCATGCATGCAAGTCAAGTTTTCTTGATCCCAAGCGGAACCGGTCAGCCCAATGGCACATGCAACAACCTGCTTCACGAAGGGAAAATTTGCGCATTTCTGGGAGGGAGCTAGGTTGGCTTCCGAGAAGGATTGCACAATTTCTGGGCTAAGCAGCTGACTGTTGCCAAGAATTTCGCAATTTTTGGGCTTAGCAGCTGATTTTTGCCAAGAATTGCGCAATTTTTGGGCTAAGTAGTCCTTCTGGGACAGATTGCACAGTTTTTCCAGTGAAGGTTGACAAGTAGAATTGCGCAATTTTGGAGCCTAGCAAGTTGCCAATCATGATCGCATTTCTGGAGGGAAGGGTGGCTACCCTCCAGAATTGCACAATTTCTTGAGGGAGCTGCTCAACTTGCAACTGGACCAAGTTCGAAGAAACAACCGGGGGATGCAACAAGCTATCATGCATAGGTTGGAAATTTTCTAGAAAACCAATGAAGCTTGTGTACTTGGTAGTGTAAGACATGTTACTGAGGATGGTTGGTAGGGAGGCTCTAAAATGAAGCTAAAGAAAAATTTTGGAGGGTGGTTGTAGCTGCTACAACACTTGGAGACACACTAGTAGGACTCCAACTCTCTAAATGGACCTTGTTCGTGAAAATCAAGTCTAACACCTCTGCAAGTATTGTTCAATTCTTATTTCGTCTTGGTTTCCACACTTGCTTGATTGTAAGATGTAGCATATACCAAGCTCTTGGCTGGTTGACGCACATTCCAACCTGAGTCAACACAGTTGTTTCAATTGGGGTTGAGGGGTATATTGGTGCACAAGCAGTATATTCATCAGAGTCTTAGTTTCATCTCTGGTGTTGCTCCATTGCCAGCAGGCTTGGACAATACCCCAATGGAGTCATGCAGGAACACAAGAGTCACTCTGCTATTAGTGAGCCTAGTCAGTACCCTGATGGAGTTACTTGCATCACCTCTCTACGTATGAGGCCTTTCTCTTCTTTCGCCTTGTTCATTTTCCATTTTTGAAATTTTTCACTTTTCATTTTTTCATTTTTCATAACTGTGCATAATACTTATTCATTTTAGAGGTAGAAGAGGGTTCTCAACTTATTGAGAGAAAAAGAGGTTGTTCCTTCATAGAAGTAGTTTATTATATACCTTTGATGTGCCTATTAAGGTTTTCCCCTTCACCTTACTTTACTTGACTGAGCTGACAAGGATTAACCCAAAAACAACCGACTAGAGTATGTGACACTAGCTAGCGCACAAGCATTGTGTTTTCACCAAGGTTCACTTCAAATAGTACATATTTTCCATCGACGTATCACAGACTGAATATCACAAGTTCTTACATCAGAGAGCGAACAATAGATAACCAAATATTGATAGTTGTACAAGTCCTCTTGTACTTTACCCAACTTGTTTCAAGAGTCACACACGGTTTCATGCGAAACTAACCTATGAGTGAAAAACAAGCAAACAAACAGAAAACAAAGAAGAAGAAAAAGAAAGTGCGAAAGAAAAGAGGAAAGCAAACAAGCAAGCAGACAAACAAACATGAAAAGTAAGTAGACAAGCATGCAAGCAAACAACCAAAATCAAACACTACTCCTACTCCTAAGCTAATAGTGTATGGGCCTAATCATGTGAAGTGATACTTCCAATGCAGCCACTAGCGCATTGGTCGACCCATGTTGGTGAAGGCATGGTCCTCGAGCAACTCGGTTGTGTGAACTAGCAAACAAGAAAGATATAGCAATGAATGCAAACACACTCCATGTTTCAATGTGTCCACAAGACATAAGTGGGTGCAAGTACATGACATGTACTCCATGGACATGTCACGGTGTTGTGCGACACTATGTGCAGATGTGAAGCATACGCATACTTTTGACTGTGACATGCAAGAAAACGAAAGAAACAAAGACAACTTGTGTCGTGCACATGTGCTTGCAATGTAAGATTCCTCCAATGCATGAGCGATGGGATCGTGTAGTTCAAGTGGAGGAAATATGATCTGTGTGTGAGATTGATCTTCAATGCATACAGATGAGTGATGAGGAGCCTTGGGTGTTTCAACAATTTTCTGATAAGAAGTGAAACCAACCTCAGGATAGTGAGGGCCTGACATAACCATCATCTTGGGCTGAAATTCCTCGACAGTCTGGGGGGGTTTTGACTTCTTTGATAGATAGATCATCATAAACGGGTGGCTTTGAAAAATCAACTGTGATAAAATCATCACCGTGATCAAATATGGGAGAAAATAGATCACGACAGCTATGATCAGTAAAATCAATGATTTCATCGACATCCTCATGATATGATGAATCAAACAAAGGGGTATATGAGAAGCGGAAAAATTCACCCTCTATGTTTCTAGAAAAGGCAGATGAAAAGTCAAGTGGATTTTCAATGAATAATTTATCCTCTCCATTGTCAGATGATGGACTGACATCCAGTGTGTTCTGCAAGTGATCAACAATGGGTGCATCCGTAGATGGAGATACACATGCAAAATCATGAATGGCAGGTTCACCAAAGAGGTCAGGGAAGAATGGAGGAGGCTCGGACAAAAAGGAGTCATCCTTCACCGAGTGTTGATGTTGAAGCTCCCAGTCATACTCTTCATGAATGACAGCGCATGTTGGTTGTGCAACGCCAACTCCATCGATGCCTTGATCCTCATTCACAACAAGTGTAGAGTCTAGAATGGGAGAACAGAAGACAGTATCATCCGGAGGATCATCCGAGTGTGAAGACAGAGGTTGTGGTACAAAATGCCTATGACAACTCAATGGACTCATAGCCAAATCTATAGGAAAATTAAATGAAGTGATGTTGGGAAGATGTGACTATTGGATTGTTGTGTGAGCATGCTCTCTCACATCACTTTGCAGTGGTGGAGCTGTTTGATGAGGGGACGACAGACAGTCACTTGTGACAACGACCGTGTTCATTTGTGATTGTGCATCTCCATCACTGAAGTATGCTGAGTGAGGCTTGGGCTCAAAATTCCTTTTGGGATTGATAGATTTGATAAGACAATACTCAAATCTGTCAATGAGATACTAGAATTTCATCTGGCTTCTTGGAGCTTGAAACTGCAAAACACGAAAGCGCTACCAAGAGTCATCAGGTGATTCATGTAGGACCTTCCATTGTTGTAATAGTTTTTGGTAAAGATGTTCTGGATCAAAATGATAGAAAGTATCTTTAATGAGATCACATAAATGCTCAAGAGAGTGCACACTGTCAGCCAATAGGTTGCAGCACCATCATCGTGGTGATTCACGAAGTGCGTGTGCAAGCAGCAGACTGGCCTATTTGTCAGAAAATCCATCTTCCTCATTAAGCATGGCAAGGAAGTCATGTAAGAACACAAGCCAGGCCACTTCGCCTTCACCATCATACGTGAATTCAGACAAGAGATCTTTGAACTCCCTTATGATGTGGAGAGGTTCGGCATGCAAAAGACATTGTGGAGGGATGAGTGTAATAGGATCCATGATGGATGTGCAAAGGTTCAAAACAGGATAAGAGGACACAACTTTTCATATGGCCCTCCTTCTAGCACTAGAAATGTTGATGGTGCTGGACCCACCAACATATTAGGGGATCTCCCCGGTAAGAATTCCCAATTAGACCTCAGACATTTGGTGTAGGAGTCCCAACAGTGGGTCGTACAGTATTGCCTTGATCGCGGTTTTGCACTAAGGCAAGTAAGATGTCCCTATTGGTAGCAAGGGTGTGATAGATGCAACGAGTCAAGAAAGGTGCACGAACAGTTCTAACACATGGAAAGTGGGGTGAGTGCGCCCCTTGGAAACCTGTAATTGTACACAACTTGGAAGGGAACACACGAGTGAAGATGCATCACAAGTTGGAAAGCAAGTTAGTGAGCAATCCAAAGTGATGGTTAAACCAACCAACACATTTCAGTAAGATTCATACATACTTATATAGAATAGTCCATATATGCATGCGTAAGCAAACAAATACATATATCATTTAGAGTAAACAAGATAGCTGGAATACAATATGACATATGCATGAAACCACTAGTTCCGATAGCGGAACGCTACAGTCACAATTGCTTGCTCCTCCAAAGAGATATACTAGCTCTGCACAGTGGAGAAGCCAAGGCTTGTTACAATATTGTTTGAAGCTTTCTCTAAGATACTCCTATTGGAAGCTTAGTTGACCAAAAGCCTCTACAATGAGTTATGAGGGACTATATATAGCAAAGGGTGGGGTGACCCTTGACATTCCCCTTTGTCATAGTTCAACTACCCTCATGACTCTTCATCTACTCTATGACTGTTACATCCAACTATCGACACTTGAACTTACACTTGACAAGACATTACATACAATCTACACATGTACCCATGTGAGACAAAATACGCTTGAGCAAGCCATGCAAGACATCACTATGACTCGGACAACTGTGAGAAGACTAGTTCTTTGACATCCTCATGGTGGTTGACAGTAGTGAACTGATGCCAAGCTCAGTAGTCTACGATGGTGTTCGTGTACTCTAAGGTGACATATTTTTGGAAACAAATTCTTGCCTCCATAAAATCCGGGTACACTGCTCAGGCTCCTCTATCGAACTCGTCTAATAACATGCGCATCATTGTGTTGAGTGCGGACGAACCAACAAAATACTTGTGCATGGTATCTACACTGATCACCAAGTTTGGGTTGGTGGCTATGCACATCAACCTGTCAAAGTATGAGTCAAGCTATAGTCGGACCTATGCCTTTGTCTTTTCCTTGGTGAGTGTCCCAATAGATGGGATCACATGTGTGTGCACAACAACATCCATGCTCCTGAATACCCGTGCATAGGAAGCCTGTAGATTAGTGATGAGCTGTGGGAGATCTTCATAGTTCTGGATCTGACTCCAGATGCGGGCCTTGAGCTAAAGCACTCTAGGCTTCATCATCTTAGGCAAGTGTAGTGGGGCTCCCTTGTATATCATTGTCCATGTTTGCATGTAATCATCAACATCATGCACGTTCGACAAGATACGTGCTCTCCTACCACATCACTGTTGCCAACTATTGAGATGGAAAACTACCTTATGCACGATACCAAACTTGGAATACAACGCCCACATGATTTTGTCAAGGGACAATACTTCATCTAGTATTGCCTTCTTCAACTCTTCTCGGGTAGATGCTATAACCAATTCTCCTCCCCGCTTGGCTGTCTGTAGCTCCTTAGCCATTCGTTCATTCTCAACTATCAGGAAGCAAACACTTGAGCTAGTGGCTTCGGCATATGCTCTGGTAGCATCAACTAATGCTGCTGGATGTTTGAGCATGTCAGACAGGATCACTTATTCCTCAAACTACACAAGAGATGTATGATCATCCAGATTCGACACTCTACGAGATTGCAAAACTTTATGTTGGGACTCATTGAATGAGATGTTGTGCATCTCTCCCTTTGGATTGTCTCCGAGGATTTCAGTGTCTCCTTGGTCACTTGGGACTTGCTCCTCTTCTGGATGCAGTGAAGCTGGTGGGTCGACCTCTTAGTGATGAGGCACGAGGTCAATATCTTTCTCTAACTTTTGTTGCTCCATGTCTATATCCATCTGCTCAAGTGCTTGTTCAATCTCTCGAGCAAAGTCCTGTTCTTGTGATTGTTCACCCTATTTTCCTGATGCCAACTGTTCAGATGAGTCAACTATCTATACAGATGTAGTTTCATCTATCTATACATGTTGCGCCCCCTAATGTACTTGTTCAGGCTGCACTTTCTCCTCCTGTCTGTGCATCTCTTGTTCCTTTCGGAGTTGCTCCTTTAACTCATGCAACCCCTTCCTTGTTTCCTCCATTATCTATTTTTCTCTCTGCCTTTGCATGTTCCTCTTGTCACGTTGTAGCCTCTTTTCCTCTATTTCTAAAGCTGCTTTGTGCACAAGTGGGTCTACTCAGAACTTGCAACTTTGTTCCTCCTCCATACTATTGATAATCTTCCTCTTTCCCTTGTCGTGCACTGGTATGTTTACCTCTGCTGTTGCTGGTGCTCTCCTAGATGTTGCTTCACATGTTGCGCCCCCTACTTTACTTGTTCCTGCTGCACTTTCTCCTCCTGTCTGTGTAGCTCCTATTCCTTCCGGAGTTGCTCCTTTAACTCATGCAACTCCTTCCCTGTTTCCTCCATTCCCTGTTTTTCTCTCTGCCTTTATGTGTTCCCCTTGTCGCATTGTTGCCTCTTTGCCTCTATTTCCAAAGTTGCTTTGTGCAGAAGTGGGTCTACTCGGAACTTGAAACTTTGTTCCTCCTCCATACTATCGACAATCTTCCCCTTTCCCTTGTCGCACACTGGTATGTTTACCTCTGTTGTTGTTGGTGCTCTCTTAGATGCTGCTTCGCTAACCATTCCACAGCAAGGTCGGCCAATTCATTGGGTCTGGAGAAGCTGTGACCATATCTCCATGGGTCTTCTTCTGCCCAATGACATGCCCCATGGATCTAATTAAACTATACTCTCGTGCAATGATATTTCACAAGACAATGTTGGTCATACGGATTGTAACTTCGGGTGTCGAATGGATATTTCTTCACCTCCTTCGCTTCGACATCCACATGCTTGAAATTCTGTATCTTTTATAACCCAATCCACAACGAAAGAGTGGGAAAAGGTGCCTTCTTGTACATTGGGGTGACAAAATGATCATACATATGTGTGATAACTCCTCTGATGTTGCATTTGGACAACACCTTGCAATAAGTGTGCACAGAGGTCTCCGCCAATGTCCATGCCTACTTCAAGCCCGAGAACTCCTGACGGGAACAGATTGCATCCAAGATGTAGGTGGACATGTAGATTTCTGCTTGTTGACCTTTGGGTGACTATCGAGACCTTGTTATATGTTCCTTCAGTTGGTGAGCCAACATGTCAGACGAGTTGCATGTTTTGCCTTATCTAGTCATTTGGTCCAACGCAATCACCCAACCCTGCTGGAATGTTTCCGTGCTCTCTTAGACATACAAGCGACATGAAAATATGACCAAGTATTGATATGCCTTCCACAGTATCTTCATATTGTAGACTTGGTTGGGTGTCGTCTTGAATTTTCCCAGCTCCTTCACCCATTTCTTCAGGATATCTTTGGAGTTGGCATTACTACTAGGTATGCTGAAGGGTGTCTCCATGGTGATCACGGGATTCGACATATGGTACATCTATTCTTAATTTTGTGCCCTGATGGTAGCAATCTCTGTCCCACTGACACTCCTCAATGTCATTGTCTCAGGATCAATGTGCGAGACAATCCAACGTATCATGTTTGTGCATGGGAGCACGAGATACCTGCATGTAATTTGGTACAAGCCGGACTTGTGGATGTTCACATAGACTTGGTGGTCTTCGAGGTATTCCCTAAATTTCCCTGCAAATGCATCATTGACCTCTTGCCATTTCATCTTGATGTCCTTGTCTACAATTAGCTTGGTGTCTTCATAGATTGGCAAACTTGTAGACACTCGCTCAACTGTTGCTCCAATTGCACTTCTGTCAGTGTCCTTTGATCCTTCTCTCTTGGAGGCCATTTATCTTGAACTTCTAAGAGGTAGATGAACACTTGCTAGATCCAGAGAAATAACGACATGAATGGAAAGAAATATGTCAGCTAAAACCAAAGCAAACTTCAGGAATGACATGCAACATACCTGGGGATTGACTAGCAAGGATTGCGTAATTTTTTCTGGGAGGCCAGGAGACTGGCTACTAGAACTACACAGAAGGCAGTCTGTACTACTGGGAGGCTGGTTAGATATTGGAATTGCGCAATGCACAATCCATACTGGCCTGCTGGCTGCTGGAATTATGCGATAGGAAATTTATGTTAGCAATGGTTGCAGGTCTAGTGACTGCATTGCGCAATTTTTTGGGCCAGCAGTCACTGCCCCTCAGAATTGATCAATGCAAGATTGGAGGACAGTCATTGGGAAAAAATGTGCATTTTCTGATAGGAAGGCAGAGCCTTCCCTCTCAGGATTGTGCAATGCTATCTTGATGAGGCAGAGTTTGGGCCAAGGTTTCCCAGACCCGCTGATGGGCAATGGAAAGCAAATGTGAAGGTGAATGCATGGCGATACTGAGTGTAAGCAGGAGTGAATGAACATGCATGCAAATAGTGAATGGAAGATTCAGAAATGGAACAACATGCATGTGTGTGAAGCGAGTCACCGAATCAACGATCGTTCGTGTAAAACAGTTTCATGCATGTCACAAAAATGAGATGCTAATGAAAAATGAAATAGTTCTAGTACAAGCTAATATGCATGTAAATGACAAAAAACATTCACATAAATCAAGCAAACAACACTCAGACAAGCCAAAACACAAAAACTGATAGAAATGCTATAAAAGACAAGTTAAGAGGACATACCCGTAAATAGTTGAGCTGGATGTGTTGAAGACTCCTAGATGCAATGTGGGATGTCAGAGCTCCAAGATAGATGTGAATAAGTGAGATTTGAAGCATCGAATAAATAAGTTTGAGGGTCTTGACGCGTATGCCTCAAATATAGGAAAAAACAACACTTGGAGGAAAGATTCTAAAATGATCTTTGCATGTAACCTTCAACTACTAAAAATAGCTCCCTAGAATCTAGGGATGCTTTTTTCATGTTGCTTTTTTCTATTTTGGGAGAAAGAAACCCATGCATGCAAGTCAAATTTTCTTTGTCTTGGGCAAAACCAGTCAACCCAATGGTGCATGCAACAACCTGCTTGACTGAGGGGAAAATTTGTGCATTTTTGAGAGGGAGCCGGGATGGCTGCCTAGAAGGATTGTGCAATTTCTGGGCTGAGTAGATGACTACTGTGCAAAATTACACAATTTCTAGGTTGAGCAATCCTTCTTGGATAGCTTACGCAGTTTTTCCAGTGAAGGTTGATAGGCATAATTGCGCAATTCTGGGAAGGCTGATTCCCCTCCAACATTATACAATTTCTTGAGGGAGCAGTTGGACCAAGTCTAGAGAAACAACGTGTGAGGGCGATGCAACATGCTATCATGCACAGGTTGGCAATCTGCTAGAAAACCACTGAAGCTTGTGTACTTGACAATGCAAGATATGCTACTAAGGATGGTTAGAAGGGAGGATCCAAAACGAAGCTAAGGAAAAATTTTGGAGGGTGGTTGTAGCTGCTACAATAGGTTATGATCAAAATTTGGTTGTGTCATACCTGTGGTTAGAAACCAAAAGCCCTATACATGTGTGAGCTTCGAACCCTGCAATCTCAGACTTGTGCAAGCGAACTATCCACGAACTATCTGAGACCTATGCAAGCCAAACCAAAGAAAGAAGTGGAATGATCATAATGATGTCCAAATGAGTTTGATGTCACTTGTATTTATAGCCTTTCAAGGGGGTCCAATTTTCTTTAGGGTTGACCAGATCAATTGTGCACATGTGGGATTTAATTCAAAAACACACTTTCCCTTATCCAAATTGAGCGATTCAACAGTCAAAATTGGTCCTCTCGGAAAGGGATTCTCGTCACATGGTTGGAATTTGTCACTGAGATGCCAAATTAAAACTCCTTCTCAGCTAGGGAGAAATTCCAACTACATCATGTAATTACCAGAATAATCCTGTCATCAAATCATATCCAATCAAGTGTCTTGTCATCAAATGTCATCACTTGCTCATCTCTGCTCATCTTTGCTTATTCCTTCTTGTCTCTTGATTGTCCCTGCTCATATGTTAAACATTATCGAATATAAAAAAATAAGAATTTGACATCGGAGGGAAGCCTAACCTACCATCCTCTATTAATCGGGGAGCCACTGCTACCACCTGGAATCGCTATGACTGAGGAGCCAAATGCTACTAACTAAGAAACTTCAGTGGGTAGCCAATTCTATGACCCACATCAACATCAGAGAGCATAACTCAATCTAGAACAACATTAGGGAGAGCATCTCAACCTGAAACCACATTGGAGCTTAGTCTCAACTTAGAATCTCATGGGGGAGAAAAACATCTTCAACCCCATATCAAGCGATAGGTGGTATAGGGAAGCACATATCAACTTGTCCTATTTCCCACTGATCTTCCCAACAAGGATCCTCAAGAGTCATGTGGTATAACACATGCATCATAATCTGAGCTTGGGTGAGATACCCGAATTACCAAAGGTAAGGATCACACACCTCCAAGCCCCCTCAACGTGTTGACCAAATGAGGAGGGACAATCCAAACAAGCTGAACTTTTGGGTCTGATGCTAATTGGGGTATACTCTACATACACCAAGACAGGGGGAGATAACCGACTTGTCAAAATAGAAAAGGATCACACACACCCTTGGGTCATAGATAAGGGAGAAACATCTACGACCCTATTGTTCAGAGATCCCTCAACCCCATGAGCCTTCCATCTCAATTTTTCACCTTGGGAGCTCACCTAGGGGGGAAGAGTTGGCTTAACGGTCTCGATCAATCCTTCTATTTATAGATCAAAAACATATCATCGTTCTCATATCTGGTACCTGCTTAATCATTATGTCATAATAACAACAGTCTTTTGTTCACACTAGACATCAAATCAAATATTATATTTGAATATATATATATATATATATATATATATATATATATTATATATATATATATATATATATATATATATATATATATCACAAAAAATATACCTTATTCATCCTCCCTCTCATGGAGACAATAACCACATGCCTAAGCTTGTTTCATACAACAACACCAGTTGAAGATATCTTAGTCTCATCTATATACAAGATTCTCTATTAATCGGATCCAACTAATTATTAGCACAATGTATCCCTCTCATATCGAGAACTTGCTCAAACAACTCTGTAAAGATCTTCTTCAACCTACCTCACAACTAGCCATGCTAGCAACATCATATCCAACTTGGGTTGTGCTTAAAACTGCAAAATTTTCATCCAAAAATATCATGGCAGATCTCATACTAAGAAAACACCCATATGTGTCATCTTATCAATAATAATCCCAAACAACATTAGTACATCCATCTAATCACATATCATAGGCATAATATCTCAGACCAAAAATCGATCATTCCATGCAAATATCTCGAAGGGTGCTTGACAACAAATCAATGTGTATGAAGCGACTCAATCATGAATTGAATCAGATTCTATGCAAAACACACATATATACAGACATGTGCTTACATGGAACATCATTGCTTCAATCAACTGTTGGTTTCCAAGTTAGGATCAATAATATCTCTTCATAACTTCTTGAAATTCAATTGGAGTGTCCAAGGATTTTTCTTTTCCATTATCCAAAAATTCTTCAATAGCTTCACGATATGGATTTTATTTTCCAAACTTAAGAAAGTAGTTCAACATGTCATGATTCATCATTTCAAACTTTAGAGGCCTAATCCCTCTTACATTGATCCCCAAAGGTTCATTATCTATCAAGAATAGACCATCAATATATCAAACCAAAATCAAAGCCATAGCTTGGACCACTTTTGAAGCGTAGATTTGGATTTTCACATCTTCCTCTCTTCATTAGGTAACTGTCAGTGCAGACATATTAGGATCGAGAAGCTTGCTTCATATAGACAAATCAACACTATGCAATCAAATCAACTAAGTTAGCTGATCAAATCAAAGCTAATATCAAATTCATAAAAGTTTTTGCTAATATCACTGTGACAAACACTTTGGACCAAGTCAGGTGGAGCTCTCATCCAACTAGCAAGTTACAAGAACCTTTTATTTACCAAGCATTATCCAATCAAACTTTATCAAGCCATCTTTATGCTCATAGCATGAATAATTTATGCCACTAAGTATACCAAGAATGCATCTTATAAGTTCGATTCATTCATTGTGAGGTTACTACATACTGAATCACAACTATTTATACTTCAAGCAATGTGCCAAAGACAATGAGGCCAATACAAAATCATTATTGAATACCAATATTGGTCACTGAAATTTACTATGCCCACATAGCACTATCATCAAGGAAAATCATCAATTATAAAAACCCCAATTTGTTATCATAGTGAATATAAGCCAAAACATATATATGAACCATCAAACATCATGTCAAAGTTTTAAAGCATCATCAATCATATAAGCCAATATGCTCACTAAGTCAAGCCAACAAGCCAAATCTTGCCAAACCCTTGCAATTGTTATCAAATACTGTCATATACTAATTTCAATTATCAAATCAAAATAACACACTAATATGCATATTCCGCTCCTCACAAACAAATTTAGTCAACACATTTACATTCTCTATAGTAAGTAAAACATTCAAACTTATCTACTCATAGGACATTCTGATATCTGCTCCATAGCTATAGGACTATCATACTCCTGATGCATTCCTAATTTTATGCATAAAGCTTCAATTTTGTGCCCTACATGCATAACCTCACCCATAGGCTTTCTTCTGTACAGTTGCAGGCCTAAAACCACATTGATAAGCCTTCTTCTGTGCGGTTGGGGCTTAGGCTAAGGGAAACACCCTATTCTCATACCAAAACTTGCTATAGACCAATAATGTTAGATATTTGTCTATTTATGTCCAAAAAACTTATTTCAACAGTAAATAACCTTCCATATATTTAGCAAATGATAATAGGAGTAAAGATCTTATGAAGAGTATCCATCTTAATGAGAAGCCACTTTAGAATTCATCATTATCAACCTATTTATCATAGTACTGTCATGCATCGACATAACTGTTAGATCATGAAATTAGACTATATCAGGTTCCAAAACATATATCCATTATGACCATAACGAGCTAGCACTAGCTACTTCATCATCACATATGAACATGACATCAAACTTTCATCAAGGGTTAGAGTCATATGATTAGGATGACTGGTAGGTGTTTCATCAAAGTTCATGAACATAATATAGCTTATTCCATCAAGTTAGGGCACCCAAATTTACTACATTGTCAAAATTACTAAGCCAAGGTCAACAAGAAGATCCTAAATACCAATCATTTTGTTACATTTCTATCACCATGGTTATCATGTTTATCACAAGTATTAACAATCAAATCAAGCTATCATATGTCAAAAACAATGTATCTAGCTTGCTTCAGGAAATCCATCATGTCTAAAATTTAAAATGCTTTTCCAAATATCAAGTATACCAATATATCAAAGATCAATGTTTCTATGTAGCTTTAGCATGCGTTCATCTCATCATAAGAACAATGAATCAAACTTACTTCATATGCAATATGAGTCATTCATTAAGGTGATATTTCCATCATACCTTAGGGCTTAGCTTGCCATCCAATATTTGCAGCTGAAACATAACATTGAAACAATACATCATACATACCTTGTATTATTTAGATACCTATGCTCCTTGGCATTGGCAGCTTGGAGCACTTTGTCAACATTTCATCAAGTGCCTCCTTTCCTTTTCTAGCGCTAGCTCTTCTCTTCTTACACTAGCCATGATCCTCAAGAAGGATCAACCTATCACATCTCATCAAGGGGTTAGACATATCCAAATAATCACATGTACATGTACGAAGTATAAGTAATAATCAGATCAATAAGTTTAAACAAAAGTAAAGGAGAAACATAAGTCGAGAAGTACTTATGAGAGGTGATCACCTCCCTCTTGAACCAAACTTCAAGAGTCATTACTATTCATTGTCCATATAACATTGTTTCCTTCAATATTTTAACCAACTTCATCAACAACTAGGCCTAATAGAGACTATCCCATCTAGGGCTTCGTCAAATCT
Organism: Pinus taeda; assembly: GCA_000404065.3. Lineage (NCBI taxonomy): Eukaryota > Viridiplantae > Streptophyta > Pinopsida > Pinales > Pinaceae > Pinus > Pinus taeda. The sequence continues at coordinate 77,593 of APFE031019238.1, forward strand.
GTCATAAGTTCTTGAACATATTCACATTGATCATGTTAGGGTTTCTAGATTACATATCTAAAATATTTGTCATAATCCAGGGTTACTTCCAAACCCTACCCTCATAATATCCATTAGACCCTAACAATCAAATTGCATAGGGTTTCCTTCAAACTCTAGCATTCTTTTAGGTCTCCACCATCTTGTCTTGATTCCAACAAAGGTGTCTTCATAGGGGTGATCTTCAATGAATTTTTTTCATCCCAAATCTGATACCATGTTAATTTTTCTTAGGGCTATATTGTTCTTTTCTTTGATAATTGCATTTCATCATTTCCATTTTAAATTCACCCCACAACATCATAACCTTATTCAGATTTACATCATTATTCAACAACATATGCAACTATATAAAAAGAACAATATCATTGTCAATGCAACATAACATAAAGGAACAATAGAAGAAAAACATTCACACATAGAGACGCCAGGATTGGTCTGAGACTAGGGAAAAACCCACTATGGAGAAAACCCTTATTAGATTGTCATTGAATGATTCAACAAAAGGGAGTACAATGATCCATGTCTTCATCCATACAACTATCTAGAAAAATCAACTAAATAATATCATGAAATGAACCCAACAATGCCAATAATAAACCTTGATTCAGAAGCATGCGATCCACTATCATTGTCTATGGTCAATTTCCTAACCCTGCAGTCAACGAGAGAAATCAGTGGTCAACTGAAAAACCAAACCCTAGGTCCCAACCACACCTAAAGAGTGACATGCATGCAGCCGAATCCTTCCAACCACATGCATGCTCCTACTAGCTTGTAGTTATGATTGAAATCTGCTTGTGGTTGGAAACCAAAATCGTAGACACGTGCAAACTTTAGATCCTACAATCTTGAATGAACTATCTCATAATTGTGGGAGCCAAACCAAAGAAATAAGTAGAATGATCATAATGATGATGTCCAAATGAGGTTGAGGTCATTGTATTTATAGCCTTTGAAGGGGGTCCAATTTGCTTTAGGGCCGGCCTAATCAATTGTGCACATGTGGGCTTCCATTCAAAAATATACTTCCCCTTATCCAAATTGAGCATTTCAATAGTCAAAATTGCTCCTCTTGAAAAATGAAATCCCATCCCATGGTTGGAATTTGTCACTGAGATACCAAATTAACAATCAAATCCGATTGGAAGGTTGGGCACAACTAGTTAGGTGCCCATTAGAGGACTTTTGAGGTATAAAATGGGCCTCCTAAGAAAAATGTACAACCAAAATAAACTTTATAACAACCAATAGGATTCAAGATGATGATGTCAACCCTGGGGAATGATTCACCAATTTTGGAGTAAAAAAATAATAAAATAATAAACCTACTTTTTCAACTCGTATTTTTAACTTATATCCATAAGGTTTTACTCAAAGTTTGAGTGGGGGTACTCGGTGGATGCAAAAATTAATTCCTCATCTAAGGAGTACCCATGTTGCATATTTTGAATGGACCCTACTACACGAAAAATGAGAAATACATGAAAAGCATGTTTGCATTCACTTTTTTCATGTATTGCTCATTTTTTGTGTAGTACAGTCTCTCAAAAGTATGCAACATGGGTACTCATTGGATGAGGAATCAAATTATGCATCAAATGAGTGTTTCCGCTCGAAATTTGAGTAAACCCATAAGCAGATAAGTTGAAAATATGAGCTGAAAAAAATTGTTTTTTCTTTTTTTCCCTCTAAAATTTGATGATGTAATCTAATCTTATTTTATTATTTCCACTATTATTTTATAATTTCCTTAGGAGGCCCATTTTAGACCTCAGAACTCCCCTAATAAAATTAACCGATTTTTTACCAAACCAGATGGTTTGGCACTTAACCAGTCCTAACCCACTGATTCCTACATAATCCACCCAATTTGGTTGGCATGTTGTTAGACGACTTTATGGGGCCTGTAGGTGGTATTTTTTTTTTTGTTTTGACCAAACCATGGGCAAATTTCCCTCTAAATTTCCCCCCTTAAAAATATTAAAGCAAGCCCAAGCTCTCATTTGCCTCACACATTTGATTTCTAGTGTTCGTGAGAGTTTGAGAGCTTCGAAAGTGTTGCAACATCCTTGAGTTTTGGAGCAATGAAAACAAGTTTGGAAGTTCTTTTTCATCTTGCAGGAACTTTCTAGTGCATTTGGCATCTTTGGGTAGAGGCTTCATTAACTATTTTTCATTTCCAACCTTCTAGGTATGACTTTTCCCTACAAAAATTCTAGATTGCATTGTTGTCTTTGTTTTTAATGCCCGCTCCCCGTTTCAAGTTTCAATTTTCAAGTTAAAAAGCATCAAACAAGAAGGATAATATTTGATCATAGGTTTTTCATTTTTCTATTTTTTTGCAGATCTCTTTCCTTCAAAATTTGAAATTTCACCATCCATTATGGCCCCAAAAGCCAAAGACATTGCATGGTTCACTGTGATGTTGTTGATGGAAAAATGTTGTGCACATATTGCAAGCACCCAATGGGGGGGGGGGGGGGGGGGGGGGGGTGTTTATATGTTGAAACAACACTTGGCTGGTATAAGAGGCCAAGTAACTCCTTGTGATGCACTAGATAAAGTTATAGGGCATATTAGAAAAGAATACCTTGAAAATTTTGTGAAGTCTCAGGAGGCAAAGGCTAGGGAAAAGGCTACACGAGATTAAATTGCAAGGAAGAAGGAACTTGCAGAAGTTATGTCTAGGAGAGAAGCAAGTGGGTATGATGATTTTGACCTTGAAGATTGCTTCTCTATCCCTTCCACCAATCTCCATGACCCCTTCTATTATATTCCTCCCCCTCTTGGGTCTCACTCTCAACCTCAAGGCCAAACCAAAGGTAAAGAAAGAATGAACATTAAGAGCTATTTCACACCTTCCTCCACCTTTGCCTCTACTACTGCTAGTGTTACCACCTTCCAACCAAGTCTAAGTCAACCCACCTTGAATGCTCATTGGAAAAAGAAATGCAAAGATGTTTATTTTGAATAAATTGTCGGATGGTGATATGATGCAGATATCCCCTTTAATGTTGCTCGTTCACCTTACAACCAGGCTATGTGAGATGTTGTTATTGCTGCAAGAAATGCCTTCAAAGGCCCTACTATGCATGGCTTGAGGGGAACTCTTTTTACAAAGAGAGATTGAAACCATTGGATATTATTTGTATCAATTTAAATATTCATGGACCAAAACATGTTGTTCCATAATGTCAGATGGATGGACTGATGGAAAAATCTGCACTATCATAAATTTCCTTATCTCATGCCCTCAAGGAACCATGTTTTTGAGATTGGTTGATGCATATGATAGGGTGAAATATGAAAACCTATTATTTGAGCTTTTGGATGAGATTGTTACAACAGTGGGGGACCAAAATGTTATGTAGGTCATCACTGATAATGCCTCAAACTATGCTATTGTTGTAAAGATGTCAGAGGCCAAATATAGGAACATATTTTTGACCCCATGTACTGCACATTGCATAGACCTATAGCTTGAGGACATAGGAAAAGTGGAGTGGGTGAAGAACACTACACAACATGCCAAGGGTATCATAAACTACATATACAACCAACCATGGTTATTGAGCTTAATGAGTAAAACCACTAGGGGCAAGGATCTTGTTAGGCCCACCATCACAAGGCTCACAACTGACTTCCTCACATTAAAATCTCTCACTTTCCAACAACAAAACTTGTAGAAAATGTTTTCCACTGATGATTGGAATTCATCTTGGTGGGCTTGTTGAGTAAATGGAAAAGACACTAAAAAGAAAGTTTTTGACAACACGTTTTGGAAAGAAGCAACAGAGGTTGTGAAAATTGGTGAGACCCTTGTTAAGGTATTATGGTTGGTGGATGGGGAAAAATTGACCACGGGCTACATCTATGAGGCTATGGATCAGGAAAAAGAGTAGATATGGGCAACCTACAAGGACAAAGTAGGTAAATATGGGAATATTTGGGTGATCATCAATAACAAATGCAACAATCAACTCCATCATCCTATACATGCAACTAGGTATTTCCTAAACCTAAAGTATCATTATAAATCTAAGTTGGGAAACGATCATACCGGGGAGGTAAGAGATAGGTTGTGTGAGTGCTTGTAATGCATGGTATTTGATGCATCACAACATGTGGAAATACATCAACAAATTACCCCTTTCTCTAGGGCCATAGGAACATTTGGAAAAAATATGACAAAGATTGCAAGAGATGTGGATCAACCAAGTAAGCAATTCCATTTTTTTTTTAAGTTCAATTGCTTAAAATTGAAGCTATAATTTGTATTTTGTGAATTGTTCAAATTTACCATCTAAATTGTTGAACAATGAATTAACTCTAGTCTTTTCCTTTGTAGCACATTGGTGGGAGTCATTTGGATGCCAATTCTCTCAGTTGCAAAAGTTTGCAGTTATGGTCCTCAGCCAAACTTGCAGTGCTTTTGGGTGTGATCACAATTGGTCTGTTTCTGAATGGATTCACATGAAGAAGAGAAATAATTTGGAACAAAAACAATTGAATGATATTGCTTTCATGCAATACAACCTTCAACTAAGGTGCAACAATTGTTGAACAAAAGACTTGATATAGATCCCAATGTGTTGGATGATAATGATCCAACTTCAGAATGGGTGGAGGAGACTCATCTAGTTGAGTTTAATTATGATTTTCATATTGATGCCATGGAGTTGGGGTATGTTGATCCCAATGTAGATCTAGTAGTTGAACTAGTAGCTAGAGGAAGAAAACCACCAAGACCAAGCATGGCATATGTTATTGGTGAGGGGAGAAATAGTTGAGCAGCTTGACCAACCCTTTCTTCTAGTTATGCTAAGCCTAGTACTGCTATTGAGATTGGAGAGGAGTGTGAGGAGTCCTCAAACACTGAGCCATATGATGTTTATGTAGCTCCTACCAATGATCACATGTCTAGAAGTGGTGATGATTTTAATGAGTGATCACGTTGATCAATGATTTGTGCTTTGAGTTTGTACTTTGTAGTAGGCTAGTGCCCTAGTAGCTTGAGTTTTAGCATTTTTTTTTGGACTCTAGAGGCCATTTATAGCCTCATTGGTTATATATTTTGTTGATGATACCATTGATATATATTGCACTTAGTGTCATTTTGATATATGCACCCTTACATGGTATATAGATGAGAATAATTTCCATATTTTGTCTCTAATGGTTTGGAATCATGGTTTGTAATCTTAAAAATAAATTTTTACATTAAAAAATTAAAAAATATATTTATATTTTTCAATTCAGGTTTATTGAACTAGTTTGATTTGGTTCCAATTTGAATCACTATTAGATAGGCGACTGATTCGATCCCTGATTCTAGTTTTTAAAACTATGACTTACAGGAAGAGATTACACTTTCACAAGAGGAATTCTTGATTTTTTTGACATCAAATGACCATCAATGTCTAGTATTGTTGCTATCAATGATAAAGGGGAGATTGTTGCACATAGTATTTTCATTGATGACAAAAAGCGTCATGGATGTCACATGGGTACCTAAGAGAGCAGTAGTACCCTCTATATGCCGAAGTACCTAAGAAAGAAACACCATCCTCTATCAAGCCATATGTTAGATGGGTCTCCTACATGTGAAATTAAAAGTTATTTGAGTTTTTGATACTATTATGTGCATGTTGTTGGTTAAATCCATAGTTAAGGTCAGTGTGGGGAAAATACCTAACTCCACTTGGTGTGGCCTTGGGGGCCAAGCTGTGAGTTGGAGTTGCCACCCAATTCCCAACTCCTCTATCTAGGTTCGATCCTAGTGTTGGCACAGGGTCCCCTAAGGTCAATTTTGGGGCAGAAAGCCCAAGTGTTTGTTATGTAAAGTGTAAAGTCTCTGCAAGTTGTGGTCGTGGAGCACATACATAGTAAAGTGTCATAAAGGGCTTTTCCCTTCTTTTATGTAAGTTATGTTGGCTTCAATAAATCTACCCATGGTTCGCGGACCATGGGATTGTATAAAAAGGAGAGTCTAAGGCAGTTTAGTTAAGAAGAAGATAACGAAGAATGAATTTAATGGGTCATCAGAAAAAGGAGCGAAGAGTCTTAAAGTAGAAGAGAGACTTTGTAGTTGTGTGCATAAAGGCCTAGAGTAGAGTCTGCATCTGAGTGCGCGGACCCGTGCAGCTAAGTGCACAGGGTAGCCTTGAGTATGTAAGCATAACCAAAGTATCCATAAAGAGATTATTCTAGAAATATCTATGTTTTGTCCATTTACTTCTGTTATGAATGAATGCGTTTATGTTATCATGAATAATGGGGTTATTATTTAATACTGTGTTGATGCGCGATTCTGCATGTTCTATATTGTTATATGAACGCAAGTAATAATATCTATTTACGCGAAGAATATATTAATTCATGTTAAAGCTATAAGATATTTAAGCCAATCTGGGTAAATACATAAGTAGGAGTAATCACGGAGGTGATAAGTGGTTGATTCGTCTGTTTAAGGTCTGTGAAAGACAATCGTAGACCTTCGTGAAGGTCTAAAGGCTAGTAAAAGGAAGTTATATCGATAAACCCTAAAGGCTTATCGATTTTTGTGAAGGTAGGTTTAGGGCATAAAATGACATCACGCTCATCTCTGGGTGCAGAAACTTGGTTCCAACATCCCCCCATACTACTTCGGGTGAGACTTTAGTCTGCGCTGGGGTTGATGCCGAAAGGGCCAGTACTATAGGGATATCTTTGAAAACTTAACTCTGAACTTGGGTTAGGACCCACTAAGCCAACAAATGGTTCCATTGCCGGGAACGGGATCTGCATAAAGAGATGTGTGATGTCATGTCACTAGAATCCAACTAAGAAAGAAATTGGGGAGTGCTTGGATAGAAAGATCCTCGAATTCATAGCGCAAGAAAACATAAATTTGTGATTGACGAAAGAATAGTGGTTGGACAGCTATCTGTACACCGAGATACACATAATTTTCTTATGTTCCTTCCCAATTGAGCTATATGAGTGGTCGTTAAATTGGCATACGGCTAGGGAAGGTGGAGGCTTAACAGTCCAACAGTGTGGACTCCGAAGCTAGTGTGAAGATTGGAAGCCTCTGAAGATAAGATCACGCACGTTGCCGATCACTGACTTGATCATGTCTTAGGAGGATTTGTGATAAAATTTGCGATCCATACCTCGGTTAGCTACAACGAAGCAGAGAAATGCTTCTTCAAGTGATCGCCAGGTAAATATTTGAGATCTTTGAATACTTGGATTAAAATTCTCTTGTGTGAAAAGAGGGTTATGAAATTACCTTGATGACTGGAGCTACGCGAAGTTGAAATTTATTCAGGGATAGAAGGAGAATAGGTCTTGAATATAGCCCATTGATTGAGCCTCCTCTGAGTGACGATGAAGGAACAACACAGGCTTCAACGAAGAGCGTTGTTCATTTAATAAGGCAAGGGTTCCTGCGGATACCCCATCCACCCACACCACCTCCATCTTCACCTCTACCACATACACCTTCGCCACATCGCCGCCACCTCCACCACTATTCAATATGGTGAATATAGTGAAGTTTCCTATTTTCAAGGGCTTTGTAAATGAGGACCTGGACTAGTTTTGGTTCGTTGCAAAGGCTATGTGGCAAGCCTAGAAAATTACAGATGATCAGATGAAGAAAGCAACATTGGTTACTAATTTATAGGATTGCATGCTAATGTGGTACATTAAGTACTACACTGATAACCCGACAACTGCGTTGGTAGACATTCAGACTGCGCTGAATAAGGAATTCAACAAGCCCAAGTCTGAACCACAATCAACCATGGGATTCAAGGAAATCATGATGAAGCATGATGAGACACACTAGGAGCTAGATCAAAGATTGAAATGCAAGATCTGCGAAGCTAACATGAATATTACGGATGGGCAGCACCGCGAATGGTTTGTTACTTCACTCTTGCCTCATCTAAGGGTTTCTTTATCACAACAAAAGATTGGGATCCAGGAAAGAGCCCTGGAGATTGCATAAGACACCAATTCAAGATGCTGCTTTGGGAGTTCAACAGATTCATGTGGAGTTGCAAAATCTTTGACTAGAATTCCAAAGTCTGAAGAAAGATAGAGTGGCTCGGCCTGAGGTGTGGGAAGAAGTTTTGTGTTTGAAATTTAAGAGTCAAGGGCATGATAAATATCATTGCCCTGTCTTTGAAAATTATGTTGTAGGAGGGCCGATGCCTCTGAGGCTGAAAACTCAAGAAGGGCCAAGTACAGGGCCTGCGCTGTGGTGTGCTATCTATCAGGTTGTTGGAAAACATGTGACATACAATTGTCACTTGCTACAAAAATTTGTACAAACACTGCAATAACTCTTCTACAACTTCTACAAATCAGTAGGTCATGATGAGTGCAATTGTCATATTTATGAGTTAATGATGGAAAGAATGCCCGCGTATCCGATGTAGACACAAACTTGGCCTTCAGATAAAGGTACTTGGGTAGTGTGAGGAGGATATTAGGGGCGCGGATGAGGCCGAGGCAGAGGAGGACCTGAGAGAGGTCGGGGAAAAGTTATTTGCTACAATCGTTGAGGGCTAGGACACTACGCATGAGAATGTATGAACCCGACGCGCCTATTGTGCCGATACTATACTAAGTTTGACCATGCAATAGAAGACTTCCCTGTGCTAATAGCTAAGATACATGAAAAGTTGATGCAGTCGCAACAACCTACCTAGAACCTGCAGATGATGAGGGCTAAACCTCGCGAAGAGGATCTTAATGTGAAGATTGTGTTGTGAAGTGGAATGAAGATTGGTGAGGATAATGGAAAGCAGCCTGAAGAAAGTGAATGGGTCCACAAAGCTCTAGAAAAGGAGGTTGGCTTTGATTTAGAGTGCACGAAGGAAACCTTCATGGAAGTAAAGAAAAGCTTTGCTGAGGCTTCTACCTCAGGAAATCAGAATAAGTAGTCTGAAGAAATGGACCCATTCATGCTTACTACCTTTTTGGAGACCTGTATGAAGCTTCTATGTGATAGAAAGGCTGTGAAAGGATTACAGGAGTTGATCAATAAATGTTCCGGTAAGGAGAATGAGGGACCGTGCGTGGTCAGGAAAATTGGTAAGCATAAGGCAAGAAAAGGGTGTGAGATGAGGCTCACCACGCAAATAGGCGAGTATGAAATGGACCAAGTTATTCTAGATCTTGGGTCAGATGCAACTATTTTGCTGAAACAAACGTGGGAGAGAATGGGGAGTGTTATTGGGAAATCTAGTGTCTATGCAGAGCTGCTAGTCCCACTAAGATGGGTAGCTATCTTAGAAACAAACAGATTAAAGTAACTTTCGTTTTCCTTTACGAGAAGTAGATAGGAGAGGAGAAAATAATACCAAACTCAATCTTTCGCTCAGTTCCTCGCTTGTTCCTCCTCCTCTCTAACAGATGTTTTCTGATCTTTCCTTGACCACTCCGCTTCAAAGAGTACATGTAAAGTCAAAGCAGCATAATACCTTCAAAGTGCAGAGATCTACAATCATAAATAGTATAGGACCAGATATATATTGACCACACAAATGCATATATTATCAGACATACAAGAATGTGGAGGAAAACTTGAATAGCTTTATTGATGTAAAGATTAGAAGAGAGGATTACAACCCATTGATCTGACCCAGCATCATCCTTCCAGCATGAAAGCCCTTCTTCACCTCATGAAAAGCTTGGATCATCCAACACTCTGATATTCCACCAGGAAACCAACAACACTTCCTTACAAGATACAATATTCCAGCCTCTGGATCTCTGGGATGAGGGATCCATATATAGATGATTGCAGGGGGGTGAGTCAGCTTCTCGGATTTTGATTAGTGTCTTCTCTCTGATAGTTCTTGATTCCACTTGGATATTGATGATCTCTTACTCATCCCTGGGAAAATTCAGAGAGGCAAGTGTCATAGGAGAAGTTTCTAGAAGATTCCATGATCGTCCACCTTGCAAATTGTCTCTGCCATTTGTCTACTCTCGCCCATTGCACCCTACAGAAGGGCTTTCTAGTATGCATCACACTTTTTGCACTGAGCAATCTATATGGTCCAGGTTTGACCAATTCTGAGCAGTTTTCTGTGGAGAACTTCTGGGAGAATGAAACAACACTTTTAGGGACTCAGAAGCCCTTGGTTTATGGACATATGTGATTGGGGTTGCAGTGCCCAAATATGTCTATAACAATTGCCCCCTAAAGCATGAGGTCGAAAATCTTTGATGTCGGGTGAAATGCTTTATCATGAGGATCTGAGATTTTTCAAACTGGAAGGTGACCTGTAATAAGATACAATAAAATACATTATCTGCATAACATTTTCATGATCTAGCTGAGGTGGGCATTCCCATGCTCAGCTTTATAAATTCATTTTCATGTACATAGGACAAACAACCGTCTGTGTGGCAGACTGATGATTTTGATAGAACCATCATCCTCTGATTCGGATGATCATCTGTGCAGCAATGATGTACATTTGATGTCTTTATTTTCCTGAATATATCGCAGCTCAGATGGATGAAACTAGATCCGGGGTCTTCAAACTCATCCAATCTTCAATCGGAGTACAAGTCGATCCATGTGAAAAATGTTCTGGAGTCGAAAATGGAAAGACATCGCCTGGTTACTTGCCAATGATGTAAGTTGTTAACAGGCACGAGAGGAATCACCGATAATGATGATGACCCTCAAGGTACTACAGTACAATTTGCGTGGTGTGAAAATGGGACTTGGCATCGAACACCACGCAAAATCTTTTGGTCGAAGGCCATTGATGTAAACCTGTTGCCGTAAGTGAGAAACTTGCCATTGAGGCATGCAAGCTTCAAAGTACTGAAAGGGTTGTTCCTAGGTTGACTTCTTGGATAATGAGCTATCATCGACAATAAGTGACCCGTCGTAGGAGGGCCTTAATGAATCCCACATCTACGACACGGAACGAAGCAAATGATTTTGTGGAGGTGAAAACGATCTGATGATATAGGGTTCAGGGTGGCAGTCATGAAAGAATGAACCGTGAAGGTATTGCAGCAGGTGAGACACAAGCTGGGTTGGTGAATTCTTTGATCGACTTCTCTTGAACATATTAGCGACACTAAAATGGATTGGTAGCGTTAACCCCAAAGATGGATGGTACAATGGACCAATGGTAGTATGACCAGTGAATGGAATAACCCAACCCGACTCAATCATGGTGATGGAGTGAAAGTGTCATGTTCAAGAGTGATTCGCTACCAGTAAAGTTTCTTCAAGTTTTCTTCCCAATTTTCCCCAGTCATTGCTGACCAGTACCTCTTTATTTTTATCAAGCTTGAGGAGGATAACATATGATTGTTCTATAATTTGTCCTTCGGGAAAACCCGTCGCTGTGTTTTAACGAGCCTAGCGACTTTGAAACTTGTTCTTGTCCCTATAGACAAGTTTGTCGCTATTGGTTTTAACAAGTTTAATGACAAAGACAACTCGGTCCTTTTTCAATTTTAGAGCGTCTGAAAAGGGACGGAAAGGAAACTCCAGTGATCCTTTTTCATCATATAATCCCTTAAGTTCGAAAAAGTATAAAATAATACGAAAGGGATGAATTTTTGATAGTTTTAATGAGCTGAACAAGACAAGCGCTCGATCTTTTTGTGTAATAATCCCTTAGGTCCAAAAATATTAAAATCCAGAGGAGGGATAGCACTTCTGGTAGCTTTAACGAGCTGGAGAGGCCAATTGCTCATCAATCTTTTCATATTTTACGAGTCAGATGAAAAGAGCTTAAAGGAGACTCATTTTTGAGGAACGAGTGATATTTTCGGGTAGCTGCTAATTCCAGGTAAAGTTTGGAATTTTCCAATCATGGCAGTGTCACAAGGATGGCTAATAGAATCACTCGTCACAACTATTCCTCAAAAGTGTAAACAATCAAATGGAGGCGTATGATCGGCTAAAACAGAGTGGAGGTGATGGTAAGAACGTGACCAGGGCTCAAAAGCTGATTATAATGCATTCGCAATGGTTATTTACCAGAGGGTGGTTCATTTTTTAATGAGCTTGAACTCTGGGGAACATTTTCTCATTGCTTAGGTTTAATTTTTAACGAGCTTAAACTTCGCAATAAAACTACTCATTACAATCGTATAGTAAGGATGTCTCACTGATAGGTTCAATTTTTAAGAAGCTTGCACCATTCGAAACTTTTCTCTGCTCCCTTTCACTTGCAAGCTAGAAATTACCAACTACTGTCCTAGGGGTTAATTAACTACTGAGGTTAGGTAGGAAAAATCTTCCTTTACTTTGCTGGTGCCATCTAGCCCCTGCAAAGGTGAATGGTCGATCCGACCAATCACCTAACTTAAGCAGTTGAAGTTAGCAAAAATTTGGGGTTAACGTTACGATGGCCACTTTTCACTTGCGCGCAAAAAGGTTTGCATGCCCCCAGGTATAGCGAAGTAGAGTTTCCAGGTTACCCTTCAATTTGCAAACAAAACATTTGCTCTGTCGGGAAAGGCCTACCTTCTGACGGAGGCATCTTATTCCAATCTAATCCCATTTCCCTAAACGGACGGGTGTGTCAGACTAGTCATATATCCTTCACGGAAACCTACCCTATACCTAAAGTTTTCCTGCCGAAGCAGACCAGGGTGCATGCCCCCTGGGTTTCAGTCATGGCCACTGAATTACTCGCGTTCTTCAGGCAGACGGACTGGAGATTGATGAGACATTCCTTGTGTGGAAATATTAGTTAGGGATGGTATTTGACTATTAGCTATGTGTGAGCCGAGGAATGAAAGCTAGTCTACGAGCTAGACCACTCGGCCTTCATGCGGAAAACACATTACTCAAAAGAGTGAGGAGATAATGGCTCCCATGCTATAAATATAGTCACACCCAAGAAGTAGATTATAATCTAAAGGTCCTTGGACTACCATTACGTTCATATACATGGTTTTCCCTCTCAAAGTTATAGGCAAACTTGGAAGGATCCCTAACGGTCGACTGGTTCGTTTATCGAAGCCTATTAAATTTCGCATCTCAAGCAGAAGCAATGGCGAACCAAGCACTTTCCAAGCAGTTTAGGAAATGATACTCACAGAAGCCCCTTCATCTATGATGGTATCAACCATGACCATTTTGTAAGCTTGTACAATGATTTGGAATGGTACATTAGATGGTAAATGGGGTCTGCCTAGTAGATTCCAATTGAAGGAAACGACTAGGTTGCTCGGAGGTGGGACCGAATAAATGACCGGATATGACCTTGACGAACTTCCTTCCTGCAGTAAAAGAACGAGTATATTGCCCCCATGTTCATCGGAGTCCATGTTTACGAAAAGAATTTGAACAGTGTCGTTCTCATTCTCTTCAGTGACTGTATCATCTGAAGATGGACCTTCCGAAGACAGGACCGGGTCGACTGCCGCCTCAACCTTTTGACTTTCGTCTGGTGTGGATTCATAGGGTTTATATTCAATGATATATGCTTCGATCGACCACAAAGCCATGTTAGTCGGATTTTCAACTAGCGATGGACTCGGCAAAAGTTTCTTGTACCCAGGAGGAAGTTGTAGTGGTGAAGCAGGACGGTTATCCAAGACTCTTTTAGCTTCGTCTAGGAAGGGACAATGGTGGACGACATGATTGCCTTCACATAGTTTGCAAGGAAATTTACATTTTCCTTTCTGTCCAGAGACTTCGTTTTCACTAGTTGACAGTGTACTCTCAACATGATCGTCAGAGGTTGATGACACTAGATTGTGCAAACAAGGAGACCAATCCCTTAAGATCCGAGGGATGCAAGGACAATCTCGATGATAGTGGTCCCCTTTGCAAATGACACATGGAGATTTCAGTTTGGATGGTGCAGTGTGTTGATTTTCACTAGATGATGCATAGTTGCCCCTTTTTGCCTTTGGCTCCTTATTTTTCTTCTCCTTCTCCTTCCCTTTCTTCTTCTTCTCAGTTACTTGGTCTTTAGCTTTACCAGCTTTACCAAGTGAAGAGGAAGGAGGGGAGGGAGAAACAAGCAAAGTAGAAGGTTGGGGGGTAACTCTCGCATCATCTAGTTGTTGACTTGATTGCTTAGGAATCGCGGTGGTTTGAACGACAGAGGTTGAGAAGAGCCATATTGGCAATCCGATTGTGAGTCCTAGGAGAGACAATGTGGCCATATGAGGTGCACCAACATCTCCCCAAGAGGAGAAATGACTAGGATTTCCCCCAAGGGGAAATCCTTGGTTGGTGAACTCCATTTTTCTCAACCTAAGACCAATGAGGGAACAGTGACGTTATTTCGATTAAAATAAATTTTAGACGCTTTGAAACAACTTGCTTTTTCAATTTTTAAGAGTCGAGAAAAAGCTAAAGATGACTCTAGTCACCTTCGATTTTTAATGATCTTGAAGTGACAAGTGCTCATATGGACCTTTTCCTTTAAGGAGTCTAAAAAGGAACAAAAGAGACTACTTTGGAAATCTAGACAGAGGGATTACCAAACCAATCACAACACTACATAATACTTTTTACGGTACGACAGTCAATCTTCCCGAATGCTATGTTCAGTGCATTGCGATCGATAGGGTGGTAGACACGACTTCCTAAGGATAAAGGATATAGCCTATTGTGGTCTCCCAATATATACCAAACTGTACATGGGAGCACAAGTCCGTACTAGCATTTGTCGTCTCAAAGAGGAGGAATCACCCAACCTACGATGAAAGCGATAGTTACCAGGCTTTACGACGTCGGAATACATCTCTAGCCTAGACTTCTAAATGTTCTATGTTAGGTTCCAAAGCGTTTTTATGTTCATTGAATTTATTTTACAGTTGATCTTTCTTAAGAAGTTTTCCTTTTAGGTTCACTGTGTGATGTAGATATACAATTCCTAAAATGCAATCTAAGATGATAAACAATCGTTTAATCCTATTTTTGCAATGAAAATCCTAGCTAGTAAGGAAAGAGAAACGAGATTCTTTCAACATAGAGCAAAGAGCACACACTAGATGCACTGTCCTAAATCAAAATCAACAAGCAGTCTAAATGAAAATGCACATGCATGTATTTGTTTTCGCTTTCTTAATGTGTGAATGACAAAATGAATGCTAAGTACAAATCTGAATCGTTTCAAGCGACAGTACTAACGATTTTCTTTTCAAAAAACGAAAGGAAGATAATGACGAAACTTTGTGATTTTGAATTGAAAACTGCTTTCGACACTTGAAAAACTATTAATCCAAATCAAATACAAGAGCAACAATGTAAACGACCAGCAAGAACAGTAGGATTCTTTTCTTTGACTAAAAAACGACAATTGCGACACTTCCAAATAAAAAGACGACAATTTGATTATGCTACTTCTTTGTAAAGAGAACCACAAATGGCGAACAATACATAAAAACATTTACAGTTATTTGTACTATGGAGGTTGAATCATGCAAAGGAAGGGAGTTTCTACAGTGGCATACTGATCACAGACAACAAAACTCCAATAAAGCTGAAGAGAGTGAACAAAAAACCAAAATTTGGAAGTAGAAGAGGTCTTATCTGATCATTGCACCTGTCACATAGGGAAAGAGCGATGCATCTCACCTACTGCACACGGGAGGTGTGATGCATCCAGATTCCCAAGAGGAGAAGGTGCGATGGTCCAGGGACGAGACATTAATTGCATTCTTGGTCACAGTTTGCAGCTCAGTTCAGGGATTTAAGCCGAGCAAATGATAGTCAGTAAATGCAAATCACAGGGGCTGATCTAATGAGGCTACTTGAGCCACCACCAGGGCAATTAGGATTTTTGCAAATCAATTTTTCAGTGTATAAACAAAACCCAGAGATAGACTGAAGCATCATTGATCTACTTTGCACTTGCATAGAAAATGCAATTTGAAGGCTAGTTGGCTTGACTTCAGGTTCTTTCTGTAAGTTTATAAAGCAAACAAATATAGACAAGAAAACAAGCTATTCGCTCCCCAGTGGAGTCGCCATTTTGTTATTAGGAAATCTAGTGTCTATGCAGAGTTGCTAGTCCCACTAAGATGGGTAGCTATCTTAGAAACAAACAGATTAAAGTTACTTTTGTTTTCATTTACGAGAAGTAGATAGGAGAGGAGCAAATAATACTAACCTCAATGTTTCGCTCGGTTCCTTGCTTGTTCCTTGTCCTCTCCGACAGATCTTTGCCGCTCTTTCCTTGACCAATCCGCTTCAAAGAGTACCTGTAAAGTCAAAGCAACATAATACCTTCAAAGTGTAGAGATCTACAATCATAAACAATACAGGACCAGATATATATTGACCACACAAATTCATATATTATCAGACATACAAGAATGTGGAGGAAAACTTGAATAGCTTTATTGATGTAAATATTAGAAGAGAAGATTACAACCCATTGATTTGACCCAGCATCATCCTCCCAGCATGAAAGCCCTTCTTCACCTCATGAAAAGCTTGGATCACCCAACACTATGATATTCCACCAGGAAACCAACAACACTTCCTTACAAGATACAAGATTCTAGCCTTTGGATCTCTGGGATGAGGGATCCATATATAGATGATTGCAGGGGGGGTGAGTAAGCTTCTGGGATTTTGATTAGTGTCTTCTCTTTGATAGTTCTTGATTCCACTTGGAGATTGATGATCTCTTACTCATCCCTAGGTGAATTCAGAGAGGCAAGTGTCACAGGAGAAGTTTTTGGAAGATTCCATGATCATCCACCTTGCAAACTGTCTCTGCCATTTGTCTGCTCTCGCCCATCGCACCCTATAGAAGGGCTTTCTAGTATGCATCACACTTTTTGCACTGAGTAGTTGAGATGCATCGTACCCTCTGCACTGAGCAATCTGTATGGTCTAGGTTTGACCAGTTCTGAGCAGTTTTCTATGGAGAACTTCTGGGAGATGATGTAATCAGTTGACCTTGTTCCTTTAGGGCATGAAACAACACTTTTAGGGACTCGGAAGCCCTTGGTTTATGGACATATGTGATTGGGGTTGCAGTGCCCAAATATTTCTATAACAGGGAGACATTCACTAAAGTGGTCTCCTATTCAATTAAGGATGGCGAATCAGCAAAATATTATCCCCATGGGAAGATTGCAGGGAGTGACAATAGATATTGATTTCGAAGTGATAGAGATTGTCGATGACAACAATCCCTACCCCGCACTCCTTAGGATCGATTGGGTATTGACATGAATGGGGTGATTATTTTGAAGAAGCGTGCAATGCAATTTGAGAGGAAATCACTCCGCGTAGTAGTACCTTTGGACCTTGTAGAAGGACCACACTATACTGAACCATTCCGTGATTATGAAATTGACGATGACTTAGACCAAATCTAAAAAATAATAGCGCGAGACTAAGATTGGGTGAATCCAATAGCAGATGGACGCATTACATGGGACCCAAAAAGTTCTTGTACATCAGATTCAGATGAGGAGTTGGAACACTAGCAGAATAGGTTGCACGAAGTATCTACGCTGCGCTGTAATATGATGACTAAGTCATTGCGCTGTGTATCATCGGAGGTAAGGAGTTTTCATTATTATGATGGTTTAACTGACGTAGACAAATTTTTGGATGCATTTGAAAGGGAAGTACCAGAGAAGCATCACTTCCAAGCCTTGGATTAGCGTTGCGTGCTATGCCCACAAGATGGTGGGGTATGCATAAAGACAGTTTTGATGGATGGCACGAATATAGAAGAATGATGAGGGTGCAATTTGGTTGCTCGAAGGTGTGATTGACAAAGAAATATGATGGGAGGAGTGATCCGTGTGATCACTTAGCAAAATGCATTGACGCTTATTGAGTATAACCACAAATGGAGTGGGTGCATCTGTTCCATCACACTTTGGATGTAATACCAACTAATTGGTTCTTGGAAACAGAGCTCCACCAGGGCACAGACGAATGGGATATTTTGAGACAGGGATTCTTAATGACATTGAACTTTGAGGATGGATTCACATTCATTGATGAAGTGTTGTAGGAGGTCAAGGTGACAATCTTCAAAATCCCGTAGGATCCTTTGGATTTGATTCAACCAAATTGGACCACCTAGTTGCACCATGCACTAGAGTGCTACAATATGACTGCTGAAGAAGAAGAGGAGGATCCGAGGAACATTAACATCCCAGAGGCAGAAGGTCACCGCAAAGTTGAGGGGCCACAGATAGAGAATCCAGATATCACCACGTCATTGAAAGCTAGGCAAGTGAACATTGGAACAAAGGTGCAGCCGAAGTTTACGAAGATAGGGGACTACTGGGATGATGCTACGGTGGATAATGTCACTGAGTTGCTCTGCAAGTACCAAGATTTGTTCCTAGCAAAATTTTCAGTCTTGAAGGGGATAATAGGTGATTTAGGAGTGATGAAGATAACATTTGAACCAGATGCAAAGCCTGTGAAGCAGAGGCCATATCGCCTTAATCCTAAGTACAAGGAAAAGGTCTGCTTGGAGTTGGACAAAATGTTGGCAGCGAGAATCATTGAATTAGTGGAGGAGTCCGATTGGGTAAGTCCTATGGTAGTTCAAAAAAAGAAGCATAAGGATGAGATAAGAATCTACATAGATCTCAGGAAACTGAATGATGCTTGCGTTTATGATCCCTTTCCAACTCCTTTCATGGATGAGGTGTTGGATAATGTTGGCGGGTGGGAGGATTATTCATTCACTGATGGGTTCTTTGGATACCATTAGATAAAGATCACGCCAGAAGACAGGAGTAAGATGACCTTCACGAACGAGTGGGGATGTTTTCAGTATATTGTAATTCCTTTTGGACTTAAGAATGCACTGACAATATTTTCGCGTGTAGTCAATGTGGCGTTCAAAGAGTTCATTCACAAGTTTTTGGAGGTATACTTTGACGATTGGACAATGTTTGGGCTAGTAAAGTGCCATGTAGCTAGTTTGCGCTTGATGTTGGATACATGACGGACGTATCATATCACACTAAACTTCAAGAAGTGTCTATTTTGTGTCCCTTTCAAAATCTTGCTGGGTCATGTAGTGTGCAGACAGGGATTAATGGTGGACCTAATTAAGATCATGGTTATAATCAATGGAGGCACCAAGAAGTTTTAAATAGCTGCGCGCAACACTGGGTCATACTAGTTATTATCAGAAGTTCATCAAGAGCTATGCTCAGATTACCGCACCCATGGAACATTCTGTTGGAATGAGGAATGTTAGCGGAGCCTCGATGTGTTAAAAGAAAATATGGTCACCGCGCTAATCCTAGCCTTCCAAAATTGGAAGAAGGAATTTCATGTGCATGTGGGTGCATCATGTATTGCACTGGGAGTAGTACTGACATAGGCCGATGAAGGAGAACTGGATCACTTGATAGAATTTGCAAGTAGGAAATTGTCTAAGGCTTAAAATAAATATTTGAAGATGGAGCGCGAATGGTTGGCTATGGTGTACATGCTCTAGAAGTTCAGGCATTACTTGCTAGACAGACACTTTAAGATGTATATAGACCATTCAACATTAAAGTACCTAGCCAACAAGCTTGTGTTCGGGGGGGAAATATGCAGATGGCTATTGTTGTTTCAAGAGTATGATTTCAAAGTAATTGTGAAGCCAGGGCGCTTTAATGCAGGACCATATCATTTGTCATGCATTGAAACAAGAGAGGAGCCTACTAATTTGGAGGAGGGTCTACCTCAGGCGTATCTCTTTGCAGTGCACATGGCAGACAATCATTTTGCGTACATAATCCACTTCCTAACTACATAAATGACTCCAGAAGGATACACGAGTCAGTAGAAGAAGGAATTGGTGGTGAGCATAGTAGATTTTTCTGTTATTGCAGGTCATTTGTATAAAATGGGATCGAACGAGATACTCATTATGTGCCTCATTTTGAACAAAGAAGTACCCTAGTTGAAGCTCATGGAGGAGCTGCGGGAGGCCATTTTGCAGGAAAAGCGACAACCAAGAAGATTTTACGTGCTGGGTTATGGTGGCCAACCTTGCATAAGGATTCCAAAGTATATTGTAGGGTGTGTGATGCATGTTAGAGAACTGACAAGCCATCGTGGAGGGATGACCTTCCTTTGAATCCACAGGTATCATTGCAACCATTCGAAAAATGGGTAATTGATTTTGTAGGACCGATTCAGCCTCTGGGCAAGAAGACAGATGCGTGGTATATCATCATCGTGATTAAGTATTTGACCAGATGGGCAAAGGTGCAACCTGTAAAGGACTGTATAGGAGCAACAACAATTTTTTTTTTGTTTGAGTATGTGCTGACCAGGTTTGGTTTCCTAAAGGTTTTGATGAGTGATTGCAGTACTCACTTCCTTAATGAAATGATCTATGCGCTAACGAAAGAATTCCAAGTTTATCATCAAAAAAGTATGCCATATCATCCTTGGGCCAATGGGATGGTTGAAGCGTTTAATAAGATTTTGGAGAACACACTGACAAAGGTTTGCAATGCACAAAGGAATGATTGGGACATACATGTACCAGTTGTCTTATGGGCCTATAGAACTACTTGTAAGAAGCTCACCGGTCAAACATCGTTTAGATTGGTCTATGGTGTAGAGGCTGTGATGCCTATGGAATACATTGTGCCTATTCTACACATAGCAACGTTCACAGGTATGGCAGATCGTGGAGCCTTAGAAGAGCGGCTCTCGTAGCTGATAGAGTTGGAGGAAGATCAATTCTTGGTTGGATTCCATCAGCAAGTTCAGAAGGAGTGCAAAAAGGCATGGAACGATAAACACATCAAACTGTGCACCTTCAAGGTAAATGATTTAGTTTTATTATATGACAGTAAGTTTGATAAATTTCCAGGAAAATTTCAGATGCATTGTTTGGGGCCATATGTGATCAAGGATATTATGGATGGTGGAATAGTTCAGCTTGTGAAATTGAATGGAGATCCATTTCTAGGAAAGGTAAATGGAAGTCGAATGAAGCCATACACCGGGGATCCAACTAGATGACTATATGACAGTAGCATAGTCTTAGCGCTCCAGGCAACTGCAAGGAGGCATGGGAATATAAACTGCATTGCTCGGGTTGTAGAGCTGCGCGACAAGGGGTCTGTGTGAAATAGGAGGGTGTCACAGTATCAGAAGAAGCGTGAAGGGAGCTACATTATAGGAGAAGAGACCATGCAACACAGCTAGAAAGTGACTGTTACCGTCACTGTTCATGATTTGACTTCCAGAAGATGGTTAAAAGGAGTGGGTGGCCAAATTTAAGGCATTTAAGGCTGCAATCAAGTGTGAAATCTTTGGAAATATGTCGCCAATCTCTCATTTATGAGTGGAGTTTGGGGGAACAGTCGAATTTGAATTCAAATTTGCCTATAAATTACAGATGACTATCCAACGATAAACATTTTGCATTCTGAGAATTTCTGAGTTGTGTTGTCTGTTGCATGAGCTCTTTGAGAATTTTCTTGCAATCCCCATGTCTGATCAATATCTTGAGTCCGATTAGAACCTAATTAACAACTTCATGTCTATACCAACTGAGACTGCTAATACTGGGGGTGCTATTGCCTCTAAGGGAGCTTCCCCTGAGGTCGTGAGTATGGAGGTTCTCGCAGCAGTGCCTAAGGTGCAGAGGTTGCCTAGGCCGAAGCCTACGCCAACGAGAGAGGTTCCCAAGCTGAAGAAATATAAACAGAATAAGACGTTATCGGTGTGCGAATCCCTGCAGAAGCATGCAATGACACAGGCTTAGAGAAAAGAAAATCCAACCACGAAGGAAAAAGGCAAAGTGGTAGATCTGGGGGTTGAGGAGGGCATGGAAGACATTGATATTGACGGGGTAGACCTTATTTCGAAACTACCAGAGTATATCCCTCTGCGCCAGGGCAAGGTGAAGGTCCCAAAGGACCTAGATGAGGGACAATTCCTCCTAAACACACCCCTACTGCCAGAAAATATAACTTTTGAAGGTCCGCGCTTGGCGCACATCCCTCATCTAAATCTTGAAGATTGGGACTTGGGGGAGATTGAGCGGTTCCCCCACCTAGCTACAAATACCTTCATGAAGCGAGCATTCTACAAGGAGTTTGGTGTCACTGAGCTAGAGCCGGTGGAATGGATTTGCGGGGTAAACAAGGCAAGCTTGTTGAACTTGCTATGGTGGCCTCACTACCACTGCACCCCTATAAATTTGATAGTCATTAAGAAATTGCTATGCCTTGTGCATGACAAGTGCTTGTGGTTAAGTGTGTTGATACCAATCATTGATATGATGATCCATTAGATCACATTGTTGCCTTATTCATGACTGAATTTGGCCAAGGAATTTGGCAAAAAGACGAGCGAGTGTGACCTTGCTGAGAGGATGAAGGACAAGTTCAAACTTGTCAAGAAATTGCGTGAGTATTCTATTTCTAGTATTACAGACCTTGCATTGAAAGTGGCTGCTCAAATTTTGGCTGGTAAAGTAATGAGAAAGTGCCATGTGGATGAGGTGCCGACACTAGTGGTCTCTTTAGCAGCTCAGTGCACAAAGGGCGTACAGTTTAACTGGGTACGCTACTTGTGCAGCGAGTTCCTCGCGAACTGCAGAGAGGCACATGACCAAAGTAAGACTTTCCAATATTCATGGCTGTTATTATCAATTGTGTTGGTCTCTGGGAGTTGCCGGAGGATAGCCAGTTTCCTCCAGTCAAGACAAATTTATTAGAAGCAGCCAAGTTTGCTTCTATTTGGCCCACAAAGGATGTTGCGCAAGTTCACAAAAGCAAAATATTTTGGGTACTGATGGAGGCAAGCATTCGCACAACCATCAACCGAAATCTGTGGTTGTCACCAACTGTCTTTGAGCAATTATCTGGCTATGCAGAGTTCAAAGCGGACTTCCACCGTGTTTACATCCAGGTGGAGAAGGATCCAGATTAGAAGTGGTATGATCTTCCCTACTTGGTTGCGGATGATGCCATTGCAGTGGTCCTCAAGCGTTGGCCAGCAGATTGGCACACACAATCAAATTTGGCTGCCAGGACTAGCAAGTCCATGGAAAAGAAGAAAAAGGAAGCAGCCTGACTGAAGGTTCAACAGTTGGTAGAAAAGAGGAAGAAGGAGACTAAGGAGAAGGCCTGAGTAGAAGTGGAGTGCACCACGACGGAACAAGCAAAGAAGGAAGAGTGCGGCTCTGATAGAAGTAAAAAATCTCCTTCGCCCCAAATGGAGGAAGAAGAACAGTCATACCAGGGTGACGTAGATTAGGAGAGCACTCCTTTCTACGTAAAGTAACATAGGGAATGGGAAAAGGAGGGAAAACAAAAGAAGACAAAATCCTTCAAATCATCGCTAGATCCAATCACCTTGACAGAGGGTGACTTGGATGATATTGGAGATAAGGTAAGTGACACAACAACATAACTGCTACAACAGTTTGAGTAGCAGCAGAAGCAAGCACTGGTTGCTATATAGACGAGTCTGTGCGAGATGTAGATCCAAACAACTAGACTGCAGGCAGGTGTAGGGCAAAGCAGTGTGGCATCAACTAGTTTGGTGTCGAGGACCACTCAAGCAACAAAGTTGGTTCGATCCTTGGATCTTCAGGTAGTTACGCTACCTGATGGAGATTTGAGCATGGAGGCAGATGTTGACAAGGCTACTATAAGTGCTTTAAAGAATATTGGTCTGAACCTGGCCACGTCCCCAGTGAATTCCTTCATACACTGCAAGTAGGTGTGATTGCAGAGATTAGGGCCAGGGGACAGCGCACGCTGACCTTGATTAACGAGTAGAAAGTCGACAACGAATAGATGTTCGTTGAGAAGATAATAGAGCTAGAAGCATGGAAGAAGGTTCAAGAGAAGAATGAGAGAACTACAACCATGGTGGTCAAGTCATGCAGAACAATCCCTGAGATGCATATACCAAAAGAGGCACCGTTGGAGGCCAAGATTAGGAAGTTGGCTGTAGGAGTGTGTGATGAAAAGACAAAAGTAGCTAAGGTTTAGTTTGAACTGAACCTTAAAATAACAGAGCTTGAGTTGAATTCACAACCTTCAACTCCACCAGAGGTCAGAGCACAACGTGAAGCCACTGTGAAGGATGCAGTTGCAACAATAGATGTCGCGGTGGTAGATTGCACCGCGCTTTTTGATCAGTCTATGGAGGTCGTTATGACTTTGTAGGAAGATCTAAACCTACAGAGATTGAACACAGAAGCCCGCGAATTGTAGAAGCAGTATGATGAAGCATGATCGACGGTGCGCACCATTTCTATATCACAATGATTGGCTATGCTACATGAGGCAAAATAGTTTCTCGAACAGGTGGAGGTAGCGCAATGGAAAAAGGTGATCCTCAAGGCCAGATTGGGGCCTTGGATGGATGAGGTCTATGTTATTTCTGCCACCATTGAGGAGAAGTTGGTGATCCTACAAAGGACATAGAAGAAGGTAAAGGAACATAGTGCAGGACCAGCGACATAATAGTTGGTGGAGCAAATCAAGAAAGTAGCCACACAGAGCACGAATGAGGTAGTAGTGGCACAAGTTGAACTAGAAGTTCTCCATAATAAGATCTCCATGCCAAAAGAGTCAATTGGGGGCGATTCACAATATTTGTGTTGGGGGCCTGTTGGGATAGTGTCCCCTAGGGTCAATTTTGGGGCAAAAGCCGAAGTTTTGGGGCAAAAAGCCTAAGTTTTTGTTATTTAAAGTGTAAAGTATTTGCAAGTTGTGGTCATGGAGCGCGTAGATAGTAAAGTGTCATAAAGGGATTTTCCCTTCTTTTATGTAAGTTGTGTTGGCTTTAGTAGATCTACCCATGGCTCGCAGACCATGGGATTGTATAAAAAGGAGAGTCTTAGAGAGTTTAAGGTAGTTGAGTTAAGAAGAAGATAACGAAGAATGAATTTAATGGCCATAAGCAAAAAGAGAAAAGAGTCTTAGAGTAGAATAGAGGCTCTATAGTTGTGTGCGTAGAGGCTTAGAGTAGAGTCAACAGCTGAGTGTGCGGACCCCTGCAGCTAAGTGCACAGGGTAGTCTTGAGTCTGTAAGCAGAACTGAAGTATCAATAAAGAGATTATTCCAGAAATATCTGTGTTTTGTCCATTTACTTGTGTTATGAATGAATGCGTTTATGTTATGATGAATAATGGGGTTATGATTTAATAATGTGTTGATGCATGATTATGCATGTTTTATATTGCTATATGAATGCAAGTAATAATATCTATTTATGTGAAGAATATCTTAATGCATGTTAAAGATATCAAATACTTAAGCCAATCTAGGTAAATACAGAAGTAGGAGTAATCATAGAGGCATGTAAGTGGTTGATTCACCTGTTTAAGGTTTGCAAAAGACAATCGTAGACCTTCGCGAAGGTGTAAAGGCTGGTAAAAGGAAGTTATATTGATAAGCTCTAAAGGCTTATCGATTTACGTGAAGGTAGGTTTAGGGAATAAAACGACATCACGTTCATCTCTGGGTGCTGAAACTTGGTTCCAACATCCCCCTATACTGCTTCGTGTGAGACTTTAGTTCGCACTCCGCGGGTTGATGCCTAAAGGGCTAGTAGTGTAGGGATTTGTTTGGCAAACTTAACTCTGAACCTGGGTTAGGACCCACTAATCCAACACCTAGTCAAATCCAAGGGGATATACCATAAAGGAAGCTAAGGGTTGAGTAGTTCTTCACTAAGCGAGTTCTAGGTGTAAGATATGAATTCACCACACAAGCTACACCAATTGCAATATATCACTTTAGACCATGTAAATAACTTTAACAACTAAATGAAACAGTCATAGGAACATCATAACCATCCATAAGCAAGAGATGAAACAATAATATTGAAATGGATGAAACACTTGCAAGAGATGTAACAAATAAGGACTAGTGCTGAGTAAGACGATCTTCAAAGCAAGAGATAATAATTGGAAGAGTAAATGTATGAAAATGAAACACTCAAAGTGAATGAAAATTGATTGAAAGCAAAGTGCTTGAAATGGTCAAACAATACTTGGAAAGTAAATGGAACTTGAAAAATAAATGCACTTGAAAATAAATTTGCTCAAATGCAAATATGATAAGTCAATGTAGTAAACCACTTTCACAAATAAAATCAAGTAAACTATTCAATTACACAATTGCAAGACATGTAAAGTGTGATGAAGTGTAGTTGGTTTTTTTAATTAATCCTAATCTAAAGTAGGTTTCAATAAACTTTGGTCCCCAGACTTCACCCTCGCGCGGGCCCTGGTCTTAGATTGAGGATTCATTAGGTTTGGAGGGTCCCTATCATCTAATACAACCAACTTATTTTGGAGGTAAGTTTTACAATTAAAAATTCTCAAAGTAAAATGACAAGTTAATCTTAAAATGAAATGAGATAAAGAGCATGACATGGATTTGTTAGCTAGCTAATCAAAATAAGAGAGTATTTGAAGTGAAACATTAACATGAAAATAAACCACTTAGTATGAGATGAGCATTAGCATGAAGTGAAATGAAATATTGTGCATGACATGAGATTGAACATGTTAGCATGGAAATCGAAACTAGCATGAGAAATTAGCAAACAAAACTAAAACATGAGTCTATAGATTTAACTTCAAAGAAACAAAATGAGAAATATCAACCAATCATGGAGAAACCTTCCCTCAAAAGAGAGAAGAAGTGGGGATGCCAGAGGGAAAATCCCCAAGCTCCCAAAGGAAAATAATTTTTTATTAGCTTGGATGCCCTCTTATGAAATGAGGAACTAATGTTGATTTGGGAAGAGCTTACAACAACCCTTTAAAGGATAATTTCCCTTTTCCCAGGTTACAAGAAGCATTATTGGTGAATACAAGAAAAGACATCTTATGAAAATTATTGACTACAATCAAGTCCTCTTTAAAAGAGGTTTGTATTTCTTGAAAGAAAAATCTAGTTACAAAATTAAAATATTTGTTATAAGGATTTGTGAGATTTCTTAGTAAGGAATGTTAAATGAAGGAATAAGCTTAGTTGGTTAGAATCTTGGAGATTCGTGTCTTGTTTGGTCCCATCAAGGTAGCTCTTGAGATTCTATTTCTCTTCTCCAATATGATCCTAAGTACTCAAACTCAAGGAATACTCCAAGCTGCCCTATATGACAACAAATAAACAAGTTAGAGTATGACCAAGTAAAAGCTAAGAAATCAATACAAAAATTGGGAATTTGTTGGACAAATTTGCTACAATGAAAGGATAAGTCAAACACACTATAGCTAAACTATTTTCACCAATAAAAACCCACTCACATGGGCTATTTATTTTACAAAATGGACTCAGTGTCCCAAAATTTGGCCTTCTTGCTAGATTTAGTCAATGTGAGCACAAAGAAATAGATAAGAAATGTAGTTTTGGAAACCCCCTTTGGTTTCTCCTTCAAATGGTCCTAGAAAATCCCATAATGCTTGCACACGATTCTTTGAAACTTTGCTCTTGAAGTTGGTTGTTTCAACCAAGAAATTCCCCACCTTCAAACTTCTACAGCCTGTATCAAATGAGAATGCTACACACTCTCAAGTAGATGTTAGTACCAAGGATTAGCTCATACAATGATGAGGAAGATCTTATTGTTCAATCAAGAAAAACAAAGATCTAACCTATTAAGAGTACTTACTAATCAAAGATAGTTAGAAAGGAATTTGTAACTACCTATCCATTAGACAATAGTATCTTTCGGAAAATGGTATTAAACAATAGCAACCAAGAAATATAGAATGAAGCACAATGATACAATAAAACAATTATACCTCAAAGCTCAAGGAGAACATCCATGGACAAGATTATATGAACCTCCAAAGACTTTTGTTACCAACAATTATAGTACAAAATTTCAATGGAGTAACACTTGCCCAGAGCTTCCAACCATCCTCAAATGAGCTCTATGGGTTTATCAATACAAATTTGGGAGTGAATCTCAATAAAAACCCATCAAACAAGTGGCCAAAGGGAGATGATCCCAATACTCCAATGAATCTTCAAGTGTATTTCAAGCTACTATAGGTGGCCCAAGACTAATTTTGGATATCTCCTCATTAGACATTGCATATTTCCATGTGGCTTCCAAGCGTGATTCAAATGGGGTTAAGTGGAGGAAATCTCCTGTTGGGAAAAATACTGAGAGGGGGGCGAGGTGAATTAGTATTTACAAATCAATAACTTTTTCATTTCATCGTCAGATTTATATACGCTACTTTAGTGAAGGGAACTCGCGTGTGCATACAACTATTATTAAGGCAACCAATGCATATCCAATGAACTTATGATTCAATTAACTCATCATATGTTGATCTTTAATCAGTGCATCAATACTTTACTAAACATTAAACAATAACCATGTGCAGTAATAATAGAATAAACCATCACACATAAGCAACACACATGAACACCAAGATTTAAGGTGGAAACCCAATGCGGGAGAAAAACCACCTGCTGATGTCATCTCTGTCTTATTTTAATATAACAAAATATGTTTACAATCTTGTACTAGTGAAGACTCATACCATTACATAGGCACCCACCTGTAAAAGGCTACAACCTTCTCTCGTTCTCGAGTTTCTATTGGAAGGGAGCTACAACCCCCTATCTCTTGTACGGGCTGATATGTTTACCAGTACGTAGGCATTGACCTACGACCTGTACTTTTTCTCCAGTTTCTATTGGAAGGGAGCTCCAACCCTCTGATATAATCACTAGAAATTACTGGCAGGAAGCTTCAACTTCCTCACTGAAGGCTCCAACCCTCAGTATCCTATAGGGACCATGTTTCATAAATTTTCATACTGGATACTTCTGGTACACATCAATACAATATGAAGGCCACATTTCACCAAATTTTCATACTAGACCCATTAGTAACATTGAAGCTCAAAATCAGTCATCACTGTAATACAACCATCAAAAACATCTGCATCAACCAATCACTGAAACTCAATCATCAATCTTTGATATAACTGAAACCTAATCATCAATCTCTGAATCAACCAAAACTGAATCAATCAATCACTGAAACCTATGAAATAACTGAATCACCTAATCATCGATTTCTGAATCAACCACAACTGAATCAATCAATCACTGAAAACTCAATCAACTGACACTTAATCAAAACTCAACCAATCAACTGGAACATGTAGACCACTATAACCAGTACACAGATCTGAACCCAGAACACTGCATCAACAACCAGAACCTTTCCTTTCAACCTCAAAAATCATATGTTAGATTGTAAATGCTACTTCAATGAAGCCAACCTGCGTGTATATGCTACTTCCTTTAACCAAACCTATGTATACCTCCAAAAATACTAAATCATAAAAACCCCTGACTCATAAACTATACCAATAAGTTACATTTTGAAGATCTACTATCAAATCATGGAGTTCTAAACAGATAGCAGCAAAGATCCCCCTTCTTACTCAATCAATCAATCAACCAAACTCAATCTCCTTATACAGTTAGTTCTACTTTCAGATCTAATGAAGACATCATTGACATATAGTAGTAAAACAACAACACTAATCAGATAGATCAGTCATCCCTGAACAACAACCTTTTCTTCTGCATATGCTACTTGGAAGTGCTGAACCGATGTGTATATGCGCCTTCACCAAGGTGAACCAACATATAGATCTGGGAATAAAAACTTATAACTTCACAGCTATTCTAGACTTCAGATATACCCATATCATAGCATTTAAAGGACAAAACATTTGTTAGCACTTAGATCTAGCCTATCCATTACCATATCACATAATGATAAGTTATTATGATCCTAATCCATCATTAGATATCATCCATCATCAAACACTCAGGTGCATACTTATTCCAGATCAAGCAAAACATCATAAACCCATAACATGCATAATTTCTTTTGATCTAGCAATTCATAAGATATTAATTACTTGTGTACTTATCCCTTTGATCTTCTCCTCCTTGTATAGTTTTAGCCTTTTTGAATACCTCAAACCAAAACAACACTTAGAAACTATGGTATTCTTAGATGGGATCAAGTAATTGTTATTCCACTCAATATTGTGGGCTAATACCATGGTATGGACCCTTGGTATTCTTTCACCTTAATTTGCTTAAATTTCCATCCCATACGCGCTTTTCCTCTTGTGAAAATGCGTGCATATGTATACGCTCTTTTTGTACAATGAACCCACTTGTATATGCTCTTTTTGTACAGTGAACCCACATATACAACTTAACATACTTGAAAAACATTCTTTTTCCTCAATTTCTTGATTATGATTCATAGTCCTTTGTTCCATCATCCTATTCTTCTGTACCATTACTCTATTACCTCTGAATAGACCTATTATAATGTGATTTTCCATTGTATATTACTTCTAAATTGAATCTTTTGAACTGCTCTGCATTTTTTCACATTTGTAAACACAAATGCCATGCATTCTATCACATCCTGTTTATATTTTTATCAATTAGTTCGTTCATTAAAGAACGAGTGTTACCAAGGACAACACACACTAACAATCTCCCTGTATCAAACCTTTGACCATTATTATGTTCCATCATTTTGTTACCTTTGATCTGTCCTGTAGATTCATCTAGTTATCATATACTTGTTCCATTAGAAGTGGGTTTCCATCAAGTACAACACATGCGTCATAATGCCAACAATCTCCCCCTTTGGACTTGATGGCATCTACTTTGGTGTTTGATCACCACAACCTGTAAATAACTTCAAACTACTCTCCAAACACCAAGTTACTCTCCCCCTTTGACATCAAGGGAAAATGGATGTCTGGCTAATGTTAAATGAAGACTTCCATATCTGAACAATTGAATATGAGCATTGATCATGCTCCCCCTAGGCACATGCTGAATTCTCTTATCAAACTCCCCCTTAGTACATGCTGAGATGCACTATATTGTCCATGTTCCCCCCTGAGCACATGCATAGTCTGTAGAATTTTTTTCAAAATAATAACATGACTCTCTATAACCTTCCTATCACTAATGACTCATACATACATCGATCACCCACCCAAGTGGGGATACACCAAATTTGACTCAACCACTCAACCAAGTGGGATTACATATTTGACATGATCTCAAAAGTCCATACATGATTGAATATGACAATTATTGCATCATAGGTCTTTACATGACCTTTACATCAAATGATATACATGACATTTATAACAAATACCAAATATCTAAACAAGACCATGATAGTTAATAACAACTATCATACACCATATATGATATGTACCATAAGCATCTGTCAGCAGCATCCAGAACAACAACCTGTATATGTCCATCATTAGTTTGCAAGATAAACCAATTTACCTTTAATATCATTAACCTATGAAAAAGTATGTTGTATATGGATACCAACTCATCTTCTTGATCTTAACAAGAGCGCCTTGCTCCATAACATTCCATCAATCAACTAAGCATATGTCATATTTCCAAGCAGTAATACAAAACCATTCACATCATATCTTATGTATATATATATTTGTGTGTGTGTGAAACCACTATAGTCATCATCTATGACCATAATATCATCATTTTTGTAGCAAGAGCTGCATGATATTTCCATAACTACCCTCAATATATCAATCATGTGTCTTTGTCTTCACTGGGGATTTTTCCAACATCCCACATTTGATAAAAATCAACCATGATAAACATATGTGAGATCCAAACCAATCATCATAAAATAAGAAGCCATCATCATTATGTGACTAGGTAAGCCATGTCTTAAATTAGTTATGTCTTCATGAGACCTGCAATAACAACATTTTCTTGGCCAACCAACATTATTTACCAATGTGTATTATAAGTAATCATCCATGTATCAACATAATATGTATCCATCATAGAGATAGAAATATGTATCTAGCAAACCATGAGCTCATAGTCATTTGTCAAGATTTCTTGATACCATCAACAACAACAATCCTCAACCATGTGAGAGCCAAGAACTATAGGAATCCTCATCCATAACTGCACCATATGAAGTTTATGCATATTTGAAGGCATGATGACAACAACATAAAAGAAATGACAATAATGAGGTTGTGTACTCAAGATTTGTTCTTCTCCTTGTCCTTATGAAGATCATCATGTAAGAAACATACCATATGTACTATATGCATCATCAAAAGACTCATCCAAAATCATCCATACATCTGATCTGAATAACAACTATGTGGCTCAAGAAATATAAGTATCATCTGAGACTTTATCATAGGCAACTCGTGACTGCAGCATAGTATGATGTATCATTTAAACACTTCAACAACATAAGCATCCTCACCATTGATAAGAATCGTTATGTACCAAAGACTTCTAAACATAATTCCAACAATGCATTATTAGAAGCATAGCATATTCTCCCCCTAAACCTATGCCAAATGTTCTTTGTTAGATATGATCATTGCATATATTAGTAAGAATCATCAAGGCATCATCATCAACTAGTTATACATCAAGTTATCAACAACTTATGAGGATCAAAATTACTTCTAAGTAACATCCATAGACTATAGTAATCAATCATCTAGATAGAAAATATAATTGATACTTGTTTGAATCATATCAGACCCTTTTTCCGAGTTTGTGCCACTACATCTTCATCAAACCAACATATACGTGGCTTTGCAACTTCTAACTCACATATATATGTGACTTGTATTCGTGATAACTGCATATGAGAATTAGAACACTAAAATTTCATATTTTTAGTTCCTCCCGAGTCTGTTCTATTTGTATACTGAGTTATGCCATATTTTTCTGATTGTAATTCCTTATTCTTCCATACCTTGGAGTGTGATGATGTTTGCTACTTTTGGTATGTTGGCCGAAATTTTCTTCTGCATTCTTTTTCTATATGTCCAAAATTGTTACAAGCATAACATCTTATATTTTTCATATTCCTTCTAAAGCAATCAACGGCTTTGTGACCAAATATATTGCAAGAAAAACAATATCCCTTAAAGTACTTGGAAGCTGATGATCTTTCTGTGTGATTGTTATTAGATTGAACCTTTCTACTTCTGCACCTGGTTGCAACATGTCCAAAATTATGACAAATATGACATTCAACATTATTCATCAAAGGAAAGAATCGATTAACACTTCCATAGTTAGGAGTAAATGATTTTATTTGAAGACTTCCTTTCCTTGGTTGTTGATGGGGTTGACCTCTTATATCCTTGTTGAGCACTTTAGATTTTGCATTAGAATTCCTTGCCTCAATTTGTGAGCTAGATTCATCTTTACCAATTTCATGAAAACCAAGACCAAATTTGATGGTAGGAGACCTTTTACTACTAAGAATATTATCCAAAATCTTAGTACTATCTTGAAATCTCAAAATTTTATCCTTTTCTTCTAATTTACCTTTTAGGATATATAAATCAACCTGATATTGCTTTTCCTTTTCCAGATGTTGTTTCTTCATGATTTCTTCAGTTTTTCTTTCTTCTTCCACTTCTTGTTTTAATTTGAGAATCTAATTTTCTTGTTCTTCATCTTCTTGAGGTAATTCTTCATTTTTCTTATTTGAATTTTCAAGATATTCTTTCAAAGAGACCATCTTAGCTTCAAGGCTTTTATAGTAACTAGATCTTTCTATAGTTTCTTGATTGTTGTATCCTTTTCATTTACTTCATTTCTCAATGATGTCACTTAATCCTGCAGCCTTTGACATTGATCTTTATTTTCCTTGTATTGCTTCCCTACTTTGTTTCCTTCCTCCAATTGAGCTTTTAACCTGGTAACTTCTTCTTTGTAGGCACATTCCCTTTTATCAATTAGATCCTTTTGATCTCTAATTGTTTCCGTGAGCCTTTTAAATTCTGCCTTTATTTGATTTATTTCTCTTTCACCCATAAGGGAAAATTCAGTTGTTTCGTTGTCACATTCATTATCTTCAAATGAACAGAGAAATGTATCACCAGAGGACAACAAATTTGTACTTGATAATTATTTTGCTTGTTCATCTTCATTCTAAGGTGATTATGAATCTGAAGAGTTGCTTCCACATAATGTCCAATCGTCTCTCCTACTGTCACAGTTCCTTTGAGATATATTCTTCTTTTGAGGTGCTTTCTTCTTTTGCTTCTTTCCCATTGTTACTACGGATCTCCTTCAAGCGATCAAGCTTCTGCCAAAGGACCAGCTTTGATACCAATTGTTTGGGAAAATACCGCGGGGGGGGGGGGGGGTGGCGGTGGGGGGTGAATCAGTATCTAAAAATCAATAAATTTTTCATTTTATCATCAGATTTATATATGCTACTTCAGTGAAGGGAACTCATGTGTGTACACAATTTTTCTTAAGGAAACTAGTGTATATCTAGTGAACTTATGATTCAGTTAATTCATCATATGTTGATCTTTAATGAGTGCATCAATACTTTATTAAAAATTAAACAATGACCATGTGCAGTAATAACATAATAAACCATCACACATAAGCAACACACATGAACACCAAGATTAAAGGTGGAAACCCAATGTAGGATAAAAACCACCTGTTGCTATCGTCTCTATCTTTTTTTAATATAATAAAAAGTTGTTTACAATCTTGTACTGGTGCAGACTCATACTAGTACCCAAGCACCCACCTACAGAAGGCTACAACCTTCTCTCGTTATCCAGTTTCTACTGGAATGGAGCTACAACCCGTTGGCTCTTATACTGGTTGATATGTTTACCAGTATGTAGGCGTTGGCCTACGACCTTTACTCATTCTCCATCTGCTACTGGAAGGGAGCTCCAACCCCTTGATCTAATCACCAACCACTACCGGCATGAAGCTTCGAATTCCTCACTGAAGGCTCCAACCCTTAGTATCCTCTAGGGATGATGTTTCATAAATTTTCATACTGGATACCCCTGGTACACATCAATACAATATGAAGGCCACATTTCATCAAATTTTCATACTAGACCCATCAGTAACATTGAAGCTCAAAATCAATCATCACTACAATACAACCATCAAAAACATCTGCATCAACCAATCACCTGAAACTCAATCATCAATCTCTAATATAACTGAAACCCAATCATCAATCTTTGCATTGACCAATCACTGAAACCTCTGACATAATTGAGTCACCTAATCATCAATTTCTGAATCAATCAATCACTGAAAACTCAATCAACCGACACTTAACCAAAATTCAACCAATTAACTGGAACTAACAGATCATTGTAACTAGTACATAGATTTGAACCTATAACACTGCATCAAAAACTAGAACCAACTGAAACCTCAAAAATCATATGTCAGAATGTATATTCTACTTCAATGAATCCAACTTGCATGTATAGGCTACTTCCTTTAACCCAACCTGCGTATACCTCCAAAAATATTGAATCATAAAAACCTCTGACTCATAAACTATACCAATCAGTGGCATTCTAAAGATCTACTATCAAATTATGGAGTTCTAAATAGATAGCAACAAATATCATGCTTCTTACTCAATCAATCAATCAACCAGACTCAATCTCCTTATACAATCAGTTCTACTTTCATATCTAATGAAGACATCATTGACAGAAAACAGTAAAACAACAACAATGATCAGATAGATCAGTCATCCCTGAACACCAAGATTTTCTTTTGCATACGCTACTTGGAAGTGTTGAACCAGCGTGTATACGTGCCTTCACCAAGGTGAACCAACGTATAGATCTACAAATAAAAACTCATAACTTCGCAACTATTCTAGATTTCAGATATACCCATATCATATAATTTAAAGGACAAAACATTTGCTAGCACTCAGATCTATCCTATCCATTATCAGATCACATAATGATAAGTTATTATGATCCTGATCCATCATTAGATCTCATCCATCATCAAACACTCAGGTGCATACTTAGTCCAGATCAAGCAAAGCATCAGAAATTCATAACATGAATAATTTCTTTTGATCTAACACTTCATAAGATATTCATTACTTGTGTACTTAGCCCTTTGATCTTCTCCTCCTTATACAGTTTTAGCCTTTCTCAATACCTCAGACCAAAACAACACTTAGGACCTGTGGTATTCTTAGATGAGATCAAGTAACCGTTATTTTGCTCGATGTTGTGGGCTAATACCATGGTATGGACCCTTGGTATTCTTTCACCTGAATTTCCTTAATTTTCCATCCCATACGTGCTTTTCCTATTGTGAAAGTGTGTGCATACGTATACACTCTTTTTGTATCGTGAACCTGCTTGTATACGCTCTTTTTGTACAATTAACCCACGTATACAACTTAGCATACTTAAAAACATTCTTTTTCCTCAATTTCTTGATTTTGATCTGTAGTCCTTTGTTCCATCATCTTGTTCTTTTGTACCATTACTCTGTTACCTCTCAATAGACTTGTTATAATGTGATTTTCCATTGTATATTACTTTTGAACTGATTCTTTTGAACTTCCTTGCATTTTTTCACATATGTAAACACAATTGCCATGCATTCAGTCACATCTTGTTTATACTTTTATCAATTAGTTCATTCATCAAAGAACAACAGCTACCAAGGACAACACACACTAAATATTTCCCTGTATCAAAC
Organism: Pinus taeda; assembly: GCA_000404065.3. Taxonomy (NCBI): domain Eukaryota; kingdom Viridiplantae; phylum Streptophyta; class Pinopsida; order Pinales; family Pinaceae; genus Pinus; species Pinus taeda. Next base: position 114,182 of record APFE031019238.1, read on the forward strand.
CTTTGACCATTATTCTGTTCCATCATTTTTTTACCTCTGATTTGTCCTGTAGATTCATCTAGTTATCATATACTTGTTCTGTTAGAAGTGGGTTACCATCAAGTACAACACATGCATCATAATGCCAACAAATCCCACTTAATTCTCAACCAAAAACAAAAGTGAGACCTTGAAACAAGTGTCACATCCACTACTGCTACATATTTCCTTAGCCTGGTGTGTATGAGTTGTTAACTAGCAATGATCCTTGCTTTGTGGATGAGTTGATTTGGAGTAGAGGGAGAGATGGGTGTTAACTCCTACATAATCTGCTGCTAACTTCACAAAAAAATTGTTTTGTAACCTCCATGAAATGGAAAGTAAGGTCATGTTGCTGCATTAGAGTTTCCTTCGTTGTGCGTAGAGGTCTCTTAGCTAGAAAAGTGTAATATTTTGGGCTGCGTATGACAAGGGGGAGTGAGATGGGTTCTACTCCCACTCACTTCTCTTTAATTTAATTGTTATCAATTTTTTTTCTTGTGAATGCTTGGTTCGATGGGGAATGCAAAATGGCAAGAAGACCCTTGAAACAGGCAAGTGAGGAGAAGATGAATGTAAAGTTATATAAGCAGATTTTAAAAAGGAAAAAGGATGAGTTCATATAAACAAGGTGAGAAGAGTTAATATATCTAGGAAAGAATAACCCAAAGATTTTTTGGTAGAAACTTCAACCAAGAAAGAAACAAAGTGAAAATAATGTTACATCCAATCAGTGGTTTAACTATGCAAGACAACTCTATGAAAAAGAATTAGAGGTTGAGCCTCCTCCCAGGATCAACACAACTACAAAGCTTTTCACATTACAAGAGGTGGAGGCAGGAATTAAAAAGTTGAATATAGGGAAGGCAAAGGACTTGGTTGAGCTGCAAGAAAAATATCTAAAGTGGGGAATGAACATTTTGGCACCGCACATCATAGAAATACTCAACAATGTCATTCGACAAGGATTCCCAAGAGATTGGATAACTAGTCTAGCAATACCCCTTTTTAAAAGTGGAGACATTAATGACTCTTCCAACTATAGAACCATTATGATCAATCCTTTGTTTGCAACTCTTTTCAGCGACATGGTATAAAATAGAATTAGTAAGTGGGAAGAAGTAAAATAAAAGAGTGAAAAAGGGAAAACAGGTTTTAGGTTGAAGAATTCGGCAGTAGATCATGGTATCACACTGAGACACATTACTGAAAGGTTTGGGGAGGAAAGGAGTATTTTTCTTCTTTGTTGACTTCCAAAAGGAATTTGACACGATCCCTAGAGATAAGTTGTGGTGTAGAATGGGAGAACTTGAAATTCCTTTGCATTATAGAGTTGCTTTCCATAGGCTTTATCAAGATGTGAAAGTCAAAATTAGAACTTTAGCAGGCATTTCAGAAATTTTTAGAAGTGACATCGGATTCAAGCAAGGATTCCCTTTATCCCCTCCCCTTTTTGTTTTATATATTGATAAATTGGAAGAGTGGCTAAATTTTCAAGGTGGGGATGGTGTTCGGTTGGGAGAGTTTGTGACAAAGCTTCTTTTATATGTTTATGACCTTGTATTGATTGCTAAATCGACCCATGGATTGCAGATGCACCTCTATGCCCTTGAGATTTTTTGTAAAGAAGTGGGGATGTAAGTCAATACCAATAAGACCAAAACAATGATTTTCTCTAATAAAAGGAAGCAGAGCCAACATACATTTTTCTTTGAGGGAAAAATTCTTGAGGAAGTAAATGAATACAAGTACCTAGGGATTGATTTCAACAACAAGCTTAATTGGGAGGACTACAAAAAGAAGAGAATTTTAGGAGGGTGGAAACCATTATATGCACTTCAAAACAAATGTAGAGAGACAAAGTTATGGGATTGGAAAATGATTAAAGTGATTTTTGGACTCCTAAATTGCCCAATGATATTATATGGGTGTGAACTGTGGGCTAGCAACATCCTTGTTTCAAAATGGAAACAAATTGAGAAAATCCAAAAACGCTTGATCATGAGAAAGTTCAAAATAAAAATTTTGGTTCCTTACGAGATAATGTTGATTGAAACAGGATCATCTCCCATTGAAGGAATTGATATGGTGCATCTTATAAGGTATCTTAAAAGAATTGAGAAAATGGGAGTAGATAGATGGCCGAAAGTTATCTTCAATGAAGGCACGAGTGAAATAAAGAAATCATGGATGAGATAAAACAACAAATGGATGCAAACAAGGAATATTTACCTCAATGCATGTCCCACAAATAGAAAGGAGTTAAAGAATTTTGTTTTGGAGAAGCTCTGTAAGCGTATGTGGGATAAAGAGTTGGGTAGAAAGAAGTACTATGTTAATGAATTCAACCCCACTTGTGATCTCCAACAAAAAGAGTACATTGGAGCTAGCTTTCTGTGGAGAGCAAAGATTCTTATTTCTCAATTAAGAACTAACTCACATCAACTTCGGTGTGAAATGGGATGGTGGAAGAGACCTAAAGAGGCTTGGGAAGAACGAGTGTGTACTTTTTTCACTTCTCAAGCAGTGGAATCGGAAAATCATTTCATTTTTGAATGTGATGCTTTCAGAGACATCAGGGACATCATTGGCATTAGCATCAATTCCTTGTCTTTCTCTTTTCAGTGAGGGGGCTGTTAGAAGGTTGGGTCAACTCATCATCAATTTGATTGAGAAAAGAATTGAATTGCAAAAGGAAAAAAATAGGGAGGTTGGTAGTCCCATAGACTATCTTTAGTCTCACAGATGTTAAAATATCATTCATTCTTTAATCTTTAAACCATACCCCAAACTAAATTACATCTTTAGTAATTCGTGGGTATCCAAAATTCAACATGCTTCCTCCTTGCCTTAGTTTATTTAACATTTGGATTTTTATGCCCTAGGTGGATACCCCATCACCTTTAATCGCTTCTAGAAATGGTCCTTGACTTGACTTTCATTTTCCATGTCATTTCCTTTCTTTCTTTGAATTGGAGAGAATTTATTATTTTCTCTCGTTATTTAATTTCTGGGTAGTTTGTTTCCAATTTATTAGGAAAAGTGGGGTTTGAGGGGGAAATATTCATTTCTTTACCCCCAAAGTGTATCTTAGAAGAATTTCAAGGTGGAAAGGATGAATTTTGATTATTGATACATGCGCAAAATCTTCTGGTATCACTTATTTACATTTTACATACAACTTTATTAAAATATCTTTTCCCATGGGATTTTTTTTCAGATATGACCTAGCATGGTAATATACATCGATCCTAGACCTAGGACAGACCCAAGGCCCCACCATCAAGCCGCACTCCAACTTTGGAGGTATATATGGGTGGAAAAACTCAGGTAGTTATTCGTCATTAAAAAATGTGAATAATTAGCTCAATGAAAAAAACACTCTAGAGTGTACTCGCTTGATGACAAGGTTCCAAGTTGCCTAGGCCTATTACAAATCCTTTTTTATGATGATAGCGAGGATTTTACAATTCCGGCGGAGTTGTGAAATCTGAGATATAAAATGTAGATAGAGGACAGAGAAAGGGGTTAGAATGCCTTGCTAACTTTTGGGATTCTGGAAAAATTGACAAGTGCCCTGTGTCTTGGGCCATGGGGTCTTCATAATTTGCTAAATGAAACTCAATAAGAAACATTTGGCTCCCCATGGGGATGTGTGCTATATCTTCATGAAAGAATGCGAGAACTTGGAATCAACATCCAAATAACACAACAAAATTAGTAGTACATGTACCTGCACCAAACATATGTCATGATGATCCAAAAATCAACATGGCATGATAAATAAAATGTTGAAAGGAAATGCATAAGTAAAATGTTAATACTAAGAGTAAAAAACAAAAGGAGATTAGGGTTAGAGATACAATTACAAAAATGCCCCTTGGGCATCATATTTTTTTTGTGTAAATCAATTTGAGCATCTAACCATTAGCGAGTAAGTCAAGTGGTTCCCCATCAAGAGTACTTAAATGGAAATAATTATGTTTGGCTTGACCTCTGATAATGTATGGGACAAGCCACAAGCTATCAAATTTCCTATCTTTCCCCATTTTTTCCCTTTCTTTGATCCCAAAGAAGTACCATGTCACCTTGTTTTAATGGCCTCTGTCGAGAAGATTTGTTAAAAAATATTTTTATCTTTGCTTGATTTTTGGAACTTTGATCAAAGGATTTTCTTCTAGTCTCATCCAACTCAATAATGTGATCAATTCTATGTTGAACTACGTCCTTCTCTAATGTAAAACTGTGAAGAAGTTGACATGATGGAAGCCTCAAATGTATAGGTAAAGTAACATCCAAACCACACACAAGTTCAAAAGGACTCTTTCCTGTAGAAATTCTCTTTTTTATGTTATCATCACATAATTCATACTTAATCTTGCTATCCCAAGCTCTTTTATTGCCCCCCATAATCTTCTTAATGATGGTAATTAAATTCTTATTACTTGATTCTGTAAGACCATTCCCTTGTGGATAGTAATTTTATGACTGGGACAAAATAATGCCACACTTGAAGCAAGCAAATGAAAATTCCATTGAACTAAAGGCTTTGGCATATTAGTAGTGTCTTTTTCAAGCACCCCAAATCTAGTGATGATCTTATCCTCTATGAAATCCATCACTACTTTCTTAGTGGTGAATTTGGTAGGGATGGATTCTACCCAATTAGTGAAATAATTTGTTGTTGTTAAAATCCATGAGTAGTCATTACTTGAATTACCATTAAACTTCACTATAAAGTTAAGACGCCAATGTTGAACTAGAGCTTCAACTACCACTGGTTGCAAGGGTAGGGCAGCCAATTTTTGTTTTCCACTGAACAATTGATAAGCTTGGAAACCTCTTACAAACTTGTGCACATATGAAAATATGGTGGTCCAATAATATCCAACCATGAGTATCTTGTGGGTTGTAGTCTTAACTACATATGGCCACCACAAAACCCTGCATGAAATTTTGATATAATCTTCTTAGCTTGAAACTCATCAACACATCTAAGTATAATTCCTTCAGGGTTTCTCCATCATAAACCACTTTGAATGATGCAATACTTAGTGGATTTTAACCTCAATTCCCTTCTCTTATGTCCTACTAAGTGGCTTGGGAAAGTGAGGTTCTACAAATAGTAGATAATATCCCCATACCATACCAACTGCTCTAATCTCTGAAGATTTGATGAAGTCACTAACTTTGATGAAGTGTTTAGGAAAATCAATCCCAAGGATTCCTCGTTACCTTGTTTCAAAATTGGGGTAAATCCATGACCCTTAACCAATTTAGTGGGTCTAATCTCTAAATCATACTCTTGAATCTTAGTGACACATCTAGCTCTGGTTCCTAAGAAATCAGTCTAAGCTTGAATATCTTTTACCGTAGAGTGTGGGACAAGGGCTATGACTTTGGAATATCCCATATATACTCTTAAATGCTTGAGTGAATTGACTAATTCATAGGCTTTGTTTTCCATGATATGTTGCTTCAACTTTGATCCTTGTAATGTTGTACTCATGAACGCAATGGGTTGACCTTGACCCTCATCATTCTTTTGAAGCAAAACCCCTGCAATAGTATATTTTGAACCAAAAGAAAATATCATGAAGTCTTTGGCATAATTTAGACTTACAAGGACATGTGTTTCTGTCAACCCATTCAAATTTTGAATTTTTCTTTAGGAGACTCTAAATGGGTTTTGCTACATCAACAAAATTTGGGATAAACCTACTAAGCAAATTAATTTTCCCAAGAAAAGGTTGGATGGATTTAACATTATGAGTCAAATGAATATTTTGTATCACTTCTACTCTCTATGGATCAATCTTTATACCATCCTTGGAAATTATGTGACCAAGTAAATTTCCCCCTGTTACCCCAAATATAGACTTTTTTGGATTAAGGGAGATACCATACTCCCTACACCTTTCAAATATTTTCCTAAGATGACCAATGTGTGCTACACCATCCTTTGAAAAAATTATAAGGTCATCTTGATATATTTCAATGACTTAGCATATGAAGCCTTTAAGAGCATAGTCCATGTCTCTTTGAAAAGTATTCCGTACATTTGTAATCCCAAAAGGCATCCTGAAGTATTCAAAGGTCCCTCATGGGGTGGTGAAGGTAGTCTTGTGCACATCCCCTTTCTTGAACATGACTTGATTGTAACCAGAAAATCCATCTAGCAAAAACATCATACTTGAACCCATAACCCTTTGCAACAAAGTTTCCATTTTGGGCAAAGGGTAGTTATCCTTCTTGTAAGCTAAGTTGAGATTTTTGAAATCAACACAATGTTGGATGGAACCATTTTTATTTCTCACAATCACCAAATTAGAACACCATGTGGAATGTCACGTATGTGCTATAATTTCTTCCACCAACATCTTTTGGGGTTCCTTTTGAACCAAATGGGATAACATATGATTTATTTACCTAAGTTTTTTCCTAAATGAATTAAAATTTTCATTTTTAAGGGGAATGGTATGTTCCATCACATCCTCCCTATATCCTTTAAGTTCATCATAAGAAAAAACTAGGGCATCCCAATACTCAAGAAGTAAATCAACAAGTTTCTTTCTTTCTTCCTTTGTTGTGCCCTTGTCAATATTTACCATCTTAGGATCTTGAGTTGAGCTAGTGTTTGCTTCAAGGTAACCCCCAGGGAAAATTTTACCTTCATTTTTCTTTTTAGTTGCATCATGCTTGTCAAAAATCCTTTCCAAAGCTACATGTCCCCTAGGAGTGAGATTTGTCTTGTCACTTTCACACTCCACATAATTACATCCTTCCTCCTTGTAACTAACTTAGAACACTAAGAATTATTTCATATTATTAAGGAATCTAATCACTTGAATTTCATCACTGAAAACTTACCAATGCTAAAACATTATCAGGAACTAATGGCTTGAAAATCACCCCCACTTTTACTTTATCTGTAACTAAGTTTTCTGCAAGGTTTAATGTAGACGTTGACACTGCTAGCTCATTTACATGATTATTATTTTCTCTAAGTATTATCTCAATGTTCAATGCATCAAATAATCTCATAGTATTCCATACAACATTCCAGTATTTTCTAAGTCTAACATGCTTGCAAGCAAAATGATTCTTTACTTACAAAATGACCAAATCTGAATCACCCTTGACACTTAGCAATTTAACTTTCAAATATTTTTCCAATTCCAAATCCAACAAGACAACCTCATATTCTGCCACATTGTTGGTAACATCAAACTCTAATCTATAGGAAAAAATGAGAACATGACCAAGGGGATATGTAAGGACAATCCTTGCACCTTTAACAAACTTAGACTGAGTTACATCCAAATTCATGTACCAAAGTCCATTACTTGAACTTTCAACATTGTTTCCAATGGGCTATGGAGTTAGCTAATATGGCATAGTTCCTCAATTCATCTGATTCATACACAATTTCATTGTTGGGCTCCTTTGGGTTCTCAACATGATATTTTCTCTCCAATTCTCTATCAAGTCTATCAAGTCTAATAAATTTTCTATTAGGTGTAGGAATGGTGGCATAAGATAAATCCATTTGAATAATACCACCTAAATTTGAAGCCCATTTCCTTGATAAAAGGATCTCCCATGCATATGGTACATCTATCACAACTATGTCCATGATAGCCATAATATCTAGATATGCTAACAAATGAAAGTCTTGTAAATATTTTATCAATCCACAAACTTCTATTATCTTGGAATCCATGCACAATGTTGTGGCCTTACCTAGGAATCCTTAATTTCAATTGTTCCATAACCTTCTTTTTCATGACACTAGAAGGCGCACTAGAGTCCAAGATGCAATTGTGCAAGAGAAAACCATTACCAATCATGTAATGAAGAAAGGTTGATGAACTTTGTTTCATTTTCCTCTATCCATGTGTTGATAGTGTGGACCTGCCAACATATTAGGGGATCTCCCTAGTAAGAAGTCCCAACTAGGCCTTAGACCATTTGGAGTAGGAGTCCCAACAATGGGTAGTAAAACAATTCCTTGACTATGATAACGCATAGAAGTAAGTGTGATATATTTCTCAAAAGCAAGTGTGTGACCTTGCAGCGAGTCAAGTGAGATGCACGGGGGTTCTAACTCACGGAGGGGAAAAGGACATGTGTCCCTTAGAAGCCTGTAATAGTACACAACTTGAAAGGAACACATGAGTTGAATGACATCACAAGTTGGAAAGAAGAATAGTCCACATTCCAAAGTGATGGGTTAAACCAACAATGCATTTGCAACAATATTCATACAATTTCATACAAAATAGTTCATACACAAATGTGTAAGTTAAATAATATACATTGCTAAAGCAACCACAATAATCCAACTACAATAACAACATATGCATGAAAACATGTTGTTTCTATTATATATTATATTAAGTGAAATTTCCATCCATACATACACCATTGATAGCCATTAGCCCTAATAATGGAACATTACAGTTAACATTTCCTGCTCCTCCAAAGAGATGTACTCCCTCTACGTTGTGGAGAAGCCAAGGCTCGTCACAATACTCTCCAAGACCTCTCTAACACATGCCTAGCCAAAAGCTTCGCTCCCAAAAACCTGTTCTATGAGTTATGAGGTTCTATTTATAACAAAGGGTGGGGTGACCCTTGACATTCCCCTTTGTGACTCTTGGACTACCCTCATGAATTTTTACATTACATAGTGATTGTTCACATTCCACTAGTGACACTTGGAATTTCACTTACAACATGTCTACAATAATATACATTTTCCACATGTACCCATGTGAGAAAAAATAGGCTAGAGATAGCCTAACAAGGCAAAACACTATGACTCTGAGGTTTGGGGAAAGACAAAATCAGTAACACCCACTTGATACTTCTCAATATTGTACTGATGCCAAGCTTGGTGTTGTGAAGTGATGTCCCCAAATTACTTGATGTTGTCTTGTTGAAAGTGGACTCTTGCCTTCATGGCATCTGAGCATGTGGTCTTGGAACCTGTGTCAGTCTCATCTTGAAGTATGCACTGCACTGTACTGAGTGTGGTTGGATCACTGATGTACTTCTGCATGTTGATTGCACTCAACTGCAAGTCTTCATTGGTGGCCTTGCGCATTAACTATTCCATGTGCTTGTCAACCTCTAACTAGACTTGGTTCCCATGCTTAGCTTTTGTGAGGGAACGTGCATTTGTTCACTCTTTTCCTCTGTTGCTGTTCCGACTTATCAACTTGTATGGGCACTATTTGCTCTGCTATTTCACCTTTCCTTTTTCCTTATTCTCATTTCTGCTTCTCATCTCTTGTTCTTCCTTCGACTCTTGTTCTACTTGTTGCGATATCAGTTCCACTACCCACAAGCTCTACTCTTCACTCTATTGTCTGTGTCCTCTGCTTCCTTTTGCTTCTGCTATCAAAGCTGCCTGCATGAAGATTGAACGTACTTTCGCACTGCAACTTTGTTCTCCCTCTTTTATGTTAGCAACTTCCTATTTCCCTATTCCTGTAATGGATTGATGCTTTCTTCCACTGCTGCTGGTCTTGCTACTATGTTAGTGTTGATCAATGCTTGCTCAACTTCTTCCCTGGTCCTACTTTTAGTGGTCACTCTTGAAGAAAATCTCTTTGGTGCTATGGTACAATGACTACTGAAGAGAATCACTTCGCAAGTGTGGTACTTGTGGGACATAAAAGACACTCATGAAAATAAAACACTAGCTCTGACAAATCCAACTTCACAACATGATAAAGCAACAATCAAGGCATCTAATGAGAGGAATTATGAAAATTTGACTAACAGGGGTGACTGACTAGCTGTTGGAACTACGCAATACATCATCTGAGTAGTTAGTGTGGAAGATTGACGACTAAAACTACGAAATGAGCATTTCAGTCTGGGACAGGGCCTAGGAGAGACTTTACATTGCGTAGTCTCAGTGACCAAGCCAGGAGACTCGCTCATGGAACTGCACAATGTGTAGTTGGAGCCAGCCCAGGACAGACTCTGTGTAATTTGAAAAGCCAAGGGAGAGGCCTTACACTGCCAGATTGCATAGTGCATGTAAGTGAATGTGAGATCCAGGTAGGGGGAGCCCAAACCTATCCATGGGGAGCGTGTAAATAGGAAGATCTGAAAGATGATGCAAGTATGAGTATAGATTTGGTTAAGTGTAGATGTATGCATGGTAAATAGGTGCAACAATTGATTAAACTAAAGGAACATGAAGCATGTGAAGGGAGTAGCCACAACGATGACCCTTAGAGCAAAAATTGGGTCATACATGCTATGCTTAAGAAAGACAATGAAAAGCTTGAAACAACACTTCTACAAGATAAAACAAGTTAAAATGTCGGTTGTTCAACAACATGAGTGAAATAACACTCTCACAAGTTGAACAAACAAAAACGAGAGAAAAAGAAACAAAAGATGATAAAAGCAAAACTCATGCCCAAAAGCAATGACAATGCTTTGAAGGCTCCTTGATCTCCCAGGGAAGCTAGAGCTTGATGATCGAATGCATAAGTGAGCTCTAGAGTTGTCCATTACATAGATTTGAGAAAATGGAGTTCATGACACATATGATTAAGATCAAGGACAACAACGACACTTAACATAAAGTTCTAAATATAACAATGTGTCACATTTGGGAAACTGATAGAAGATACCTCCTTCCCAGGGATGCTTTTCCTCCTAGCTCCTTGCTTTTTAGGAGCACTGCTATGCACTTCCCAGAAAGATTATGAAGTTCTAGAGGGAACTAGGTAACCTTCCAGCACATGCATCATACAACAACTGGTGGAATGCTTCTACACAATTCCTAGGTTGAGTGGCTCTAGCTGCCTCTCATGCTCTGTGTAATTTCCCAGTTGAAGATAAGTTGTCAGCTAGGTCTGTGTAGTTTTAGAGCCTAAGACCACTGTTGATATGTTCTACGCAATTATGGAGAGCAAGGTTGTTGGGTTGCTCTGCGCAATTCTTAAGAGCGAGGTAGGCTGCTAGGTTGCTCTATGCAATTCTTGTGAGCAAGGCAGGCTGCTAGGTTGCTCTGTACAATTCCTGAGAGTAAGGAAGGCTTCCCTCTAGGATTGTGCAGTTTGTTAAGACAACGCAAGAACCAAATGCAAACTAAGTCACAGGGGGTTAGCTTGTGGTTATTCATCAGAGAAAGTAAGCGAACACAAGTTTCAAAGTGAAAGGTAAACTCAAATGAAAGCACAAGTACCCGAGAGGTGTGTTCGCCCTCATAATTGCTTCTTTTTGACACTCTTTTTCACTCTATCTATTTCATTTTGACCTTCATAATCACACATTAGCCATCAAGTTACAGCGATTATAACATGGCTGGTATACAATTGTCTTGTATTTCATAAATTGATAATGTTCTTTATTATTTAGTTTAATGTTTACTTCAGCTACCGAATTTCAATGATTCTCTGGCTAATGCACGATTTTGCAACGAATTCCATGGTTTGAAAGGTTCCAAGGTGTTAGCTGGGAAGCGAAATATATGGATAGGTGGCAATTGGTGCACTCAACAATTTCCTCCTATTCTCATGAACCAAATCGATGGAAACATGTCCTAAGTCAACCTTCGTAATCGACAACAGGCGAGCAAGAATGAGATCCGTGCCTCATGATTTGCTTTGATAATAGAAAATCATGAGCAGTTATGCAATATTATCTTTTCAAGTTAAATTTGGTTTCTTTTGATAGGGATTAGGTGTAAAGATTTGAACAATTTATTGTTATGATCTCTATAAATATGCCTCTCGGCAGAAATGAACAAGTTGTTAAGTAAGAACGCAACAGTGAGATTTAAACTCTGTTTTTAATGCTTTGTTTATAAAATAATCATTTCTTTTCCTCAATACGTGGTTAAAGTGCTTGATCAATAACGTGATGACTGCCTGCTTCTCGTGGAGGGCCCTCTCGAGACAGTAAGGATTCTTGCTTTGTTTTTAACAGTTAGCTGTTAGCCTTAAATTGTCATAGGTTTCTATTTATTCAATTGATTATTCACATTTTCAATTTTCTTTCACAGTTAAGTTAAAATTATTATGCTAATCATTCTTATTGTTTATATTTTGAATGCACATGGATAAAGCTTAGCAGTAGAAATCTAGTTTCACATAGAGTTTCATCTTAGATAGTAGATTAATTTGCAGAATTAGTTGTTAAATTCAAGCATGTGTGATCTTTAATTCAAGTAAGTGTGAGTGTGTTTTAAGCATAAGTTTGTTTCATTTCATTTTTCATGCAAGTGTGATTTCCATTCATGCATATGTGTGATTTTCTTTAGACATGAGATTTCTTAAGTAAGAGCAGTTTTCATTTATGCAAAAGAGTGTGAATTTTGTTTAAGCAAAGTTTAGATTGATTTTCATTTATGTAAGTGTGAGATTGATTTCTATTTCAAAGTAAAGTGTGGAATCTTATAGGTAGAAATAGCTTCGTTTTAAAGCATAGAGAGTGATCATAATTGTAGAGAGAATCTTATTTTCTAGAAATAACTAATTTTCTCATGTGCATTTCAATAAATTAATTTAATTTATAATTTGTATTTTGATAACTCAATTTAATTTAGAATTTGTGTGAATAACCAAAGACTTTTAGCACATATAATGCACTTACACTTCATCAGTTTACTAAACCTATTTAATAATTCATGTAAGTAATTTAAGATCAATTAAATCACTAAACATTTTGGCATTGTTGTCGGGGAAGTGTATATAGGAGTCTTTTCTTTCTACTTAAAAAAAATGATATGCATAGGGAAATAGATTCTAGAGGTATATTTGTAGGTAAAGGTAAAAGCTTAATTCCAACATCATCACTCACCCCACCATGACCTCGTAGTGCCACACCACTCACTCAAACTAATATTCCATCATTTGCAGGAAAGCATAAACTTCCTGAGGTACTCAGGTTTGAAATCCAACCTAGAGATTCACCAACCTCATCAACTGAAGCAGTAATAGAAGAAGAAGCTCCTACATCCCCAACATAAGTAGTAGTTTTCCTATCTTCAACTAGAGAGAAAATTTTAGGACAAGAAATAGAAATCCCTAGGGAAGAAGAGGAGGAAGAAACTTATTTTAACTTATCATTGATAGAACAACCAGAAGAGCTAGAAGAGGAATTATAAAACCCAATTTTGGAACCCTATATTAGTTCTGAAGAATCTACAATTATTGGAGAAGGGGAAGGAGAGATACATAATGTCAATGGTGAAAAACCTAAGATCAAAGGAGGAAGAGGAGGAATTAGAAGAGGTTGAAGAGGTGGAGGAAGAGGGAGAGAAGGAGGTAGAGGAGATGAAAAACCCTTTGGATTTCCTATCCTCGATGAAGATACAACAACTACAATGAAAAACATCTCACCCTCCATCCTTCCAAGTTTTCATGGATGAAGAAGTGAGGATGAAACATTTCTCTTTGAGTTTGAAGTCTTGTTTAGATCTTAAAATTCCTTGCTTGACACTCATAAGTTGAAATTGTTTCCAAAAACTCTTAAGGATGCAACATTAAAATGGTTCATGGGCTTATGAGTAAATTCTATAAGAACATGGGAAGAAATGAAAACTACATTCTTAGAGAAATATAAGGACCAATTTATGCCGCATAATCTTAAGGATGAAGTCTTTAAAATGATGCAAAAAGAAGATGAAAATACTGAATATTTGATTTGCGTATAATATTAAAAGGGCTAAAATGCATGAATTAGATAAATAAACTTTAAAATCTCTCTTATTAAAATCCATTAGAGATGAGTGGATTGATCTTCTCAATTTGATGGGTAAGGGAGATATTTATCAGTTATCATTTAGAGACCTTTACGAGTTATGCATACACATTTCAAGAGGTAAGGCAAGAACTGGGAAAAATCCAAGAGATCCTCTCATGTCTAGGGTTAATAAATCTGCAACTGAGACAGTAAGTAGGGTTGAGTTAGGCAATTTGCTTGAAAACTTTAAAGAAAATATTTTGGGAAGCCTTAGTGGACAAATAGATACACTTAAAGTGAAAAATAAGCAAAAAGCTGAAAATGCTTCATTATCAATCTTTTGTCCCAAATATAGAAAAAATTGTTCTTTGAGAGAATGCCCCCTTGACTTAAAAAGTGTAGAAACTTGTGCTATGTGTAGAAAATCATGATACAAAGGAATTTCCTTCAATACTAGGTCTTAAAGTTGTTTATCAAGAGGAATTAATATCAAATCGAGTATATCCCCTTTGTTTTATTGCTAAGAGACAGTGGAAAAATTCACAACCAAAAATGACTCAGGGTTTCAACACTCAAGCATTTACACAACCATCACAAAACAATTGAACTGCACCCATGCGTTGGCAATCTTGGCCTCAACCTTGGGCACAATGATGGGAAAATCCTCATGGAAAATATCCTCAATATCCTCAATATCAACAACCTTACCCTATTTTTCCATCACAATATTTTCCTCAACATGTTCAACCAACTCAACCTCGGAATCCAAATCCACAACTTTCATTACTATTTCCTCAAAGACCAAATCAATTGCCTGCTTAACCACTTCCAAATCCAAATAATAATAAAAATTCACAACTTGTTTACAATATGGAAGGATAAAATTTCTGAACCTACATGATAACTCCATTAGATATAAATAATATCCAACTTAGATCTGGTAGAATATTGTAAAAGAAGTCCCCATTAGTGGTTATTCAGGAATCTGAAAAGGAGAATATCTTTGAAAAAGAGAAATCTCTTAATAAAGAAGAAAAATCTCAAAAACAAGCCACCCCTATACATTCTGATGATATTCGAATAAACTCAACTCCCATCATAGAACAACCTTCAATATATGTCCAAACACCACCTTTTCCTGAGAGATTGAAAATTGATAAAGGGGTAGAAAAACATATTTTATTCCTGATTATGATATGATAGATGAATTGAAGAATGTTTTTATAAAAAACCCTTTGTTACAAGCTATCAAAGAAACACCAATATTTGCAAAGAAAATTAGGGAGTCAAGTATTAAAAGACCAGGAAGAAAAAGAAAAGAAGTCAAAAGAATTCAATTAGTTGGAAAAATTGCAGATATCATGATGGGAAAAACAACAATTCAAATATATCTTGATCCAGGAAGTCCCATTTTGAAAACGCATATCAATGGTATCGAAATTCCAAACACATTGATTGATTTAGGAGCAGGCATAGACATCATGAGTAAACAAACTATGAATCAAATGAAACTTCCTAATATTCAATATACACCTATGTTGTTGCAATTAGCAAACAAATCTGTTATTAAACCTGATGGTGTATTAGAAGACATATTTGTATCCTTATATTCTTTGGAGTATCCTGTTGATTTTATGATTACAATACCCAAGAGTAATTTAGGAGGACATCCATTGATTCTAGGAAGACCATGGTTAGCTACATTTGATGCTTTTATAAGTTGTAGATCGGTGATATGTGTTTTTTTTGTTTAATTTATGGAAGTTCACCAAAGATTTTCACATTCTATCCTCCTGCAAAAACAACAATAGAAGTAGAAAGTGAAGAATGGATAGATGATGATATTTATATACGACCAATCCTTGTTACGTCACAAATATATGAAGAAGATCAGATTTTGAATTTAATAGAAAATAATGAGTCTTCCTCATATTGTGAATCTAATCAAAATTTTCAAGAACAATGTAATATTGAATATTTATCATCTCATCAATTATATTTACATTCTATGGAAAAATTTGGTAGTTCTTCAATAGAAATCTTTCCAGAGAAAACCTTGAATATATAACAATATGGAAGAATTTCAAAAGAAAGATTTAATAAAAATGTTACAAGAACATTCCTCTGCTTATGCATGGGAATACACTGACATGAAAGGAATTGATCCAAATACTTGTATACATAATATTTACATTGAAGAAAATTTCAAACCAATTCGACAACCTCAGAGGAGAATGAATCCAAATTTAAGGAAAATTGTTAAAGAGGAACTACAAAAATTTTTGAATGTGAATTTCATTTATCCAATATCAGATAGCCAGTGGGTTTCATCATTGGTAATTGTTCCTAAAAAGAATAGAAAATGGAGAGTATGCATTGACTATAGGGAATTGAATAAAACCACTTTAAAAGATCATTTGCCACTAACATTCACAGATCAAGTTTTAGACACATTGGCAGGAAAGAAATATTTCTCATTCCTAGATGATTTTAGTGGATATAACCAAATCAAAGTAGCTCCAAGAGATCAAGATAAAACCACTTTTACCTGTCCATGGGGAACCTATGCCTACCGAGTACTTCCTTTTGGGTTATGTAATGCACCTGCAACATTCCAAAGGCCAGTTTTAGGTATTTTCTCTGATCAAATTCATGATTGTGTGGAAGTTTATATGGATGATTTTAGTTTCTATGGAAATTTCTTTGAAGAAGCTCTTAAAATTTGGAAAAATTTCTCATCAGATGTAAGGAATAAAATTTTTCATTAAGCCATGAAAAATGTTTTATGATGTTTACTAAGGGAATTGTTTTAGGACACCATATTTTAGGGAATGGAATTAGAGTGGATAAATCTAAAGTAGAAGTTATTTCTAAATTATCAATTCCAACATATCAAAGATATGTTAGAAGTTTTCTTAGTTTTAATGGTTACTATAGAAGATTCATAGAAAACTTTACAAAAATTTCTTATCCACTTTTCAAATTTCTCACAAAAGATTGTGAATTTATTTGGAATTATGAATCCCAAAAATCTTTTGAAACATTGAAAGAAAGATTTTTGAACCACCCATTCTAAGAGGACCAAATTGGAAACTACCTTTTCACATTTCAACTGATGCTTCAGATACAACTTTAGGAGTTGTACTAGGACAAAAGGATTTAACTCCTTATGCCATTTATTACATCAATAAAAATTTGACTCCTGCAGAGTTAAATTATACTGTAACAAAAAAGGAGCTTTTTGCTGTTGTTCATGCCATTAATAAATTCAAACATTACATCACTGATTATGAAACCTTTGTACATACAAATCATTTTGCAATTGGCTATTTAATGAATAAACCAATCACTAATGGTAGAATTACAAGATGGTTATTATTGTTACAAGAATTCAATATTACTAGTTTGGATCGACCTGGAAAATAAAATCCAATTGCTGACTTTCTATCTAGGATTCAAAATGATAATAATGATGTACCTATAGAAGATAATTTTCCTAATGAATATACTTTTGTAGTATCTATTAAATCTCTTGCAAATATTGCTAATTATTTGGCTATAAGGAAGTTACCACTATATTTGTCTCCTTGAGAGAAAACAAAGGTAATTCAAATTAGTGAAACTTACTCATGGATAAATGGAGAACTGTACAAAATATAGCCAAATTTAATCATTCCAAGACGTGTCAGCGAAGATGAAGTACCAGAGATATTAAAGGCTTGTCATGATGAACCATGTGGAGGACACTTCACTCATAAAAGCACTGCTTACAAAGTCCTTCTCTTAGGATATTATTAGCCTTCCCTTTTTAAGGATTCTAAAGAATATGTTAAGAGATGTGATAGTTTTCAAAGGATGGGGAAACCTGTTCCTTTAGATGAAATGCCTCTACAACCTCAGGTACTCATTGAACCTTTTGAGAAATGGGCTCTGGATTTTTTTGGTCCAATTAATATACCATCAAGACAAAAAGGTACATTCTTGTTTGCACTAATTATATTACAAAACGGATAGAAGCTAATGCAATTTCTTCTGCTATTGAAAATGTTGTAGTTTCATTTCTTTTTGAGGATATCTTTACTCGTTTTGGTGTTCCAAGGGAAATTGTGACAAATCAAGGTACTCAATTTACATCTAAGTTGGTACAGAAGATAATGGAGGAATACAAAATCAAACATTGAAATTCTAGTCCATATCATCCATAAGCAAATGGACAGGTGGAATCTACCAATAAAGTAATTGAAGCAATTCTTACAAAAATTGTGCATCTGCATAGAAGAGTTTGGACAGAAAAGATTCCGAATATTTATGGGCATACCGTACCACATGGATAAATACCATAGGACATACTCCCTATGAACTTGTTTATGGTAAGCAAATATTATTTCCTATTGAGTTCCAGGTAAATACCTTCAAGACAACAACCAAATTGGGTCTTGATCTATTTGAAGCACAAAAACAAAGAATAGATCAACTAAATGAACTAGATGAGATGAGACATGATGCTATTCAAATAACTAACATAGTTCAACAACAAAGATCCAAGTGGCATGACAAATTCATAAAAGAAATGAAATTTCAGCTAGGAGTTTGGGCATTAATTTTTGACTGAAAATTTAAAGATTTTCAAGGGAAATTTCAAATTCATTGGCTTGGGACTTATGAGATTGAAACTGTCTTTGATAATGGTGCAATAAGGATTAGAACCATTGATGAAGAAAAAGTGATCTTCCTTGTAAATGGTCATCCGATTGAGAATTTATCATAAACCATTGAAAAGGGAAGAATTTGTTAAATATCTGCAATATAATATTGATTTGAAGGGGGTTAAGAAAGATTTCCTTTCCTCTCAAAATTGACTCGCGAAGATTTTTGTTCTCTAAAAAAAATAATTAAATAAATAATTAAATAAAATAAAATAGTATAAACATGAAAACCAACATTGTTGGCATGTTTATACAAAAAAATTTAGGAAGAAAACCAAGTATTATTGGCACCCTGATTTTCTTTTAAAACCCTATTCTAATCCCTTTTTTTTTTACCCTCTTTTTCTTTTCAAATAAGTAGTTACGAAATTATTGAGAATCTGCAGCCTTGACAAAATTCTGCAACTGATACTGACAGGGACCAAATGGGACAATTGAATACATTGACATAAATAAAAATGATAAAGCTTGCAGTTAAAGGCATCCAAGGACAATCTACAAAGGTTAATCAAAGCATTAGAATTATAAATCCAAAGGCATGTAAATATTAGATTAAGTCATAAAGGAAAGAAACATTAGATTATGAAATAAAATAAATGTTGCTACCACTATTTGAAGTAATCATTACTATTCGACTTCATATATAATTATAAATATTATGTCCTATCAACGAAGTTGGTTGTAAGCCCATTCATCATTCATCATTACACAGATACTCCACTCCATAAACCCTGATAATTTCGCCCTCATTTCATACTCTGTTTTCCCGAAAGCCTTTTTCATTCATTTCCATTGACGATTTCATTATAATCCATACTTAGTTTTCCAAATCCATTTTCGCTCCATAACCTTGTCAAAAGAAGCAATTTCAGGTTGAGACTTCGGCAACATGGGGGTTATTGTGAGGAGAGATTCAAATGGGAAGAAATTAATTGAAGGTTATCCACAAGTCAGACAGAGGTTACATCAAGCACAATGGTTGGAATTTGTAGAAAAATTTAATGTCTATGACAGAGATGTAACAAAGTCTTTTGTCCAAGAATTTGATGGAGTTGAGGCAGAAATTGGAGATGTGAAAATAGTAGTGACATAATCCTTCATGGCATAAGTAATTGGGCTACCTAAGTGTTATGAAACTAGCTCACAAAATAGAAGAAAAGATAGATCAACGACTTCAAAATTAGCCTCTTCAAGGGGGCAACCTCCTTTACATTACACAAATGAATAATTCTTTGATGATTCAAATGACTAAACCTCCTTTCTATATATAGGAGTCTAAGGGGTCACAATATAATCAGAGTCGACATAACAATAATAATGTGATGGCACAAAAATAACAATAGTGGGCTTCTATGGGGCACAATAATAACAATATGGGGACAACATGGGCACAACAATAACAATAAGGGCTACAACAATAATAATAATCGACAAATACACTAGTATTATAGGGACCTAACATGCCCCTCTCCTTCAAAAAAGTGTTGTCCTCAATGCTTGAGTAGTTATGGATTCTTTTGTATAAAATTCTCATTCTCCCATGTGGAATCTTTAGCGGGTAAGTTCTTCCACTTGATGAGATACTTTGAAATTGATTGATTTCGTAGTTGTCGAGTTCTTGTTTCTGTGAGTGCTTCAGGTTCCAATATGATTTTTTCTTCCTTGTCAAGTTCTAGCAATATTTTTTGAATTGGGAGCTTGTCATCTATAGCCTTCTTTAGGCATGAAACATGGAAAATTGGGTGCACTCAGGAAGATGCAGGAAGATCCAATTTGTATGCCGTAGCAGCAATATTTTGCAACACATTGTATAGACCATAATACTTTGGTGATAATTTATTATCCTTCTTAGCTTGCTTGAGGGACATTTGTTTGTATGGTCGTAGTAGTAGAAATACCAATTCACCTACATCAAAACATTTTTCGCTGCGATGTTGAACCACCTATTGTCTCATTCTATTCTGCATGAAAGTGAGGTTATTATTTAAGAGTTGAAGAACTTGTTGTTGATTTTTGATGTGATCTTCCACCATTTGGACCTTAGAATTAAAGATGATGTGATGGATGGTGGATGATATCCATAAAGTGCCATAAATAGGGTCATTTTTGTTGTAGTATGGAAGGAAGTGTTATACCACCATTCAACAAGAGGCAACTGCTTGACCCATTGTGTTTGTTCATCAGATACAAAGAAACGAAGATATGCTTCCAAACATTTGCTCACTATCTCAATTTTCTCATCATATTGAGGATGATAAGATGAGCTATGAGCTAACTGAGTACCTAGACAAGAAAATAAATCCATCCAAAAATTTCCAGTGAAAATGGAATATTTGTCACTTAGAATAATCTTTGGGTTTCCATGAAGCTTTTGTATTGTTTCCATAAATTTAGTAGCAACCATTAGGGGAATTTTGAGTTATAACATGGTTCTCCTAGGGAAATTATTAAATAATAGTGGAAATAATAAAATAATTAGATTTACGTCATCAAATTTTAGAGGGAAAAAGAAGAAAACTATTTTTTCAACTTGTATTCAAAGTATCTCCTATGGGTTTACTCAAGTTTCGAGTGGAAAAACTCTTTGGATGAAAAATTTGATTCATCATATTAAGGATTACCCATGTTTCATACTTTCAATGGAGTCCACTACATGAAAATGAGAAATACATAAAAAACGTGATTGCAATCACATTTTTTTTCATTTATTTCTCATTTTTCATGTATAGGGTCTATCAAAATTATTCAACATGGGTACTCCTTGAATGAGGAATTAAATTTTGCATCCAATGAGTACTCCAACTTAAAATTTGAGTAAACAATTAGGGAGATAACTTAAAATATGAGTTGAAAAAATGGTTTTATTATTTTTATTATTATTATTTAACCTTTTTACTTTTTTACTCCAAAAATGGTCAATCATCCCACATGGTTTACATCATCATCTTGAATCCTATTGGTTCTTATAAATTTTACTTTTGTTGTACATTTTTCTTAGGAGGTCCATTTTAGACCTCAAAATTCCCCTAATGTGTATTGGCTTTAAATGGATGAGACAATGCACAAAAGTGTGCATAGTTGTCAAGTCTATCAAATACCACCATGATGACACTCTTTCCTTCGGACTTGGGTAAACCTATGATAAAATCCATTGAAACCTCCTCCCAATGTTGACTTGGAATGGATAAAGTTTGTAAGAGACCTGCGGTTTAATTGTCTCATCTTTATTTTGTTGGCAAACCAAACATTCTGCCACAAATTTTTTGAATATCAGATTTAAGGCCATCCCAAAGAAATTCCTTCTTAACCTTGTGGTATGTTTTTAAAAATCATGAGTGCCCTCCTAATGGAGAGGTGTGCAATTCCAGAAGAATCTTTTGTTTGAGTTGAGAATTCTTACAGAGGTATAAGCAATCTTTGTACCATAATGAATCATTTTTCCAGCTAAATGAGTTAGATGTATTGGGATCTTACTGCAACTTTTGAATGAGTGCCCACACTTATTCTTCATTCTTCCATTTGTCCCTTGCTTTGTTTGTCCAATCTGGTTGGATAATAGAAATGGCACAAAGCAATGATTCCACATCCTCATCCTTTCTTGAGAGTGCATCTGAAAAAACATTTGTCTTCCCTTTTTTGTATATGATTTCAAAGTCATAACCCAACATCTTAGTGACCCATTTTGTATGCTCTTTTGAAAATAATATTTGCTCTAAAAATTATTCAAGGCTATCATGATTCGTTTTTAACTTGAAGTGTCTTCCCATTAGGTAAGGTTTCCATTTCTTAAGTGCATGTAGTATTGCCAACATTTCCTTCTCATAAATAGCTTTGTGTAAATACTTTCCTTTGATTGGACGACTTTCAAAAGAAATGGGCCTTCCTTCTTGCATTAAAACAACACCAATTCCATTTCCCGAGGCATCACATTCCACAATAAAGGTTTTTGTGAAGTTTGGCGTAGATAATACTGGTGCTTGGCACATTGCCTCTTTAAGATGTTCAAATGCCTTAGTTGCTTATGGAGTCCAATAAAATGCATCTTTCTTTAGTAATGTTGTTAGAGGTTTTTCTATTCTCCCATAATTCTTAACAAACTTGCGATAATACCTTGTCAATCCAAGAAATCCACGCAGATTCTTTATGGATGTGGGAATTTTCCATTCCTTAATGGCTTTAATTTTTCTAGGGTCTACCTTAACACCTTCA
>APFE031019238.1:136850-157821 GCA_000404065.3 Pinus taeda
TTCCAAGACTTGTTGTAGATTAGTATATCATAAAAAAATAGTAACACAAATTTTCTAAGGAAGGGTTTGAAAATGGAATTCATCAAACCTTGAAATGTAAAGGGTGCAATGGTAAGGCCAAAATGCATGAACAAGAATTCATAATGACCCCCATGAGTTCTAAATGCTTATTTCAGAATTTCTTCCGTCTTCATTCTGATTTGATGATATCCTAATAAAGATCCAACTCAGTGAAGTAAATTTCTCCATGTAATTCATCCAATAATTCATCAATGACAGGAATGGGAAATTTATCTTTAATAGTGAGCTTGTTGAGCTCCCTATAATCTAGACACATGTGCCATGATCCATCCTTCTTCTGCACCAATACTACTTGAGTAGAGAAAGAACTTTGATTAGGTTGAATTATACTAGCCTTTAGCATTTCTGAAACCATACGTTCAATTTCACTCTTTGGGGCATAGGGATATATATAAGGCTTGATGTTTGGAGGAACACTTCCTTGAATCAAATGAATCGCATGGTCATGATCACGAATAGGTGGGAGGTTTTTGGGAGTCTCAAATACCTTGGAATTATTATCCAAGACCTTTTGGAGATCTAGACAACTAGATGATTTCGATCTAGGAACCTCTAGTGAACATAATTGTGTAATTACACCCTATTGTTCTTTATTTAGAAGCTTTGTCATGTTGTTAGAGTTGATTATCTTTCTCGATTTCCCTTCAATACCCCTCAATTCCACTTCCTTTCCTTCCTAAAATAAATTTCAAGAAAAGTTCTTGAAAATTAAAGCTATTGTACCTAAAGATTGTAGCCATTGGACTCCTAGTACATGATTGACACCACCCATTGGAATGGAAAGACTTGGACTATTCAATACTTATTCTCCCATGGATAGCTTGATATTATGGAACTTTCGAGAGAAATGTATGGTTCCTCCATTTGTAACCATCACTTTACACTCCGGTGATGGATATAGGAAGCAATTCAATTCCTTGGCAATCTTAGAATGAATAAAATTATGGATACTACTCGAATCAATCAACACTATTACCTTTTTCTTCTTGATATGTCCTTCTATCTTAAGAGTTTGAGGAGTGGTAATTCTTGCCAATGCATTACAAGATATGGGCAGATTCATTTCTTCTTTCTCTAGGGTTGGTTCCTAGTGTATATTCGCTTCTTTTAACATTTATTGTTCCTTTTATTCCTCCTTTTCACAATCTATGTGAAATAATTTCTTCTCATCACACTTGTGACCTTTAGTGTATTTATTATCACAACTATAAAAAAATCCCTTTTGGTATTTTTTTCTTCCAATTTTTGTGGTGTCAACCTTGTAGGTTTTGGAAGGCTAGGGGCAACAACACTTCCATCTTTATAGTTGTGAGTGGTAGGCTTCCTTGTAGCCATAATTTTGCTTTCAATTTTTCTTGCCAACCTGAATGCCTTCTCCAATGAATCAGGTTCCCAAAGGTGAACCTCATGTTGGATGTTATCCTTTAAAGTCCCTATGAACGCATCAATCCTATGCTCCTTTGGTATATCATTTACCCTTATATTCAATTTTTGGAATTCCTCAATGTGCTCTAGCATTGAACCCCTTTGTTTGAGATTCATCAATTGACTAAAAAAGGTGTTTCTATATGTATCCTGATAATGTGCTATCGTTTCCTCCAAAAAAATTGTCAGACCAAGTGACAATTTTTTTACGAGAGAAAAGTTGTTGATACCATACAAACTAGTAGGGTTCTAAATATAAAGTTGCAATGTGTACCTTTTGTGTGTTTTGCACATTATGGAGATCGAAATATTGCTCCATCTGTAGTATCCATGTTACAAGATCCTTGTCATCAAAATTCCTCATATCAATCTGGTGGGTCTTAAATCCAATGTTAGAGTCTATGAAATCATGATTAACATTTCCTTTGTTCTCATCATGAATTTCCTTTACTACCCTTTCACCATTAAGAAGCATTTCTTGTAGCAACTTTGTCAAATCTATTTTCAAGTCTTCCATGTTTCCTTTAAGTTTTGCTTCCATGCCATCAATCTTAGCTTCCATGCCATCTATCTTAGCATCCATGCCATCCATATTAGCTTCCATTTCATTCTTTAAACCATCCATCTTAGCTTCAGCTACTTTTTGTGAGAGCGAAATTTGTTGCACTTGGTCTCATAATTTTGATATATCATGTTTCATTTATTCCTCTTCTTCATATGTCATAATAGAGATTCCAGGTTGCTTACTAGGTGTTTCCATTTTCTTTCTTCAGGTCATCAATTAATGATAACTATTGTTCACAATTCCATTTGAATCACTTCAAACTACTTTCTTAAACACAACTTATGCAAATTTAAAAAAACTACACACCTTTTTTTTTTGCTTTGTAGGATGTTGATATTGAATCTGATGTATCTCTGTAATTGTGGATATCCAAGATCTGAATTTTTTTTTTTTTTGGTGTCCCTTTGAGTCCTATTTCCAACCTCACAATTCTAATTGTGATTGGATTATCCAAGAAATAGTTATGCCCAATCTTCCATAATGACCTGAGTATAGACTAGTTCAGTAGAGCGAACTTGTACGAAGTGCCACATGTCACATTTTTCACCTTCGACCCTGAAAACAATACCCAAAAAACTAAATTTCGTTCTATTTATGTCATGTTTTATGGAATTCAACTCCAATGCTCAGAGAGAAATCTATGACAATTTTCCCAAGGTCACTTGATGGAATTCTGAAGCCTGCAAAACCCTAACTTCCTCAACTTTTATCTCTGAAAACATGGCACAAAAAGGTCTAAATTTCAGTCATGATGTTCATAAGAATGGGTTTTTGTTTTAGCTTCTGAAGATTTGCAGAAAAAATGCTATAACGAAAATTCCACGATGACCTGTTTGAAGCAACAAAACCCTAGAATCCAAAGCTCTGATACTAAATGTTATGCAACTAGCTCACAAAATAGAAGAAAAGATAGATCAATGACTTCAAAATTAGCCTCCTCGAGGGGGAAACCTCATTTACATTACACCAATGAATAATTATTTGATGATTCAAATACAAAAACCTCCTTTCTATATATAGGAGTCTAAGGGGTCACAATATAATCAGAGCCGACATAACAATAATAATGTGAGGGCACAACAATAAAAATAGTGGGCTTCTATGGGACACAATAATAACAATATGGGGACACCATGGGCACAAAAATAACAATAAGGGCTACAAATACACTAGTATTATAGGGACCTAACACTAAGATTGGTGAAAGATGGTTCAAAAACAAAGGAATTTAAGGAGATGAATGGAGGGCATTTCTCAAAATTCTAGGTATGGACACTTCAGCCTTTAAGAAATACATCCCAAGTACAAATCTTAAAAGCAAATGGAGAAATTTGTTGTTGGTCATTCAAAAATTTATTACTTGTGAAGGTAGATTTGACAGTATGTTTTTCTATCATATACACTTGATGATGCATTTCCTTGAGGGTAATGAAATTAATTTGCCTCATTTATTAATCAATAGTCTGAATAAAATGACTGGTAATACTCAGAGAAAAATATAGTCTATTGAAAATACCATGTATCATCATAGCGTGATAAAAATGTTGATTGAATCCACCCTAAAAAATATAGGAGATGATTGGGAAAGTGTCTTAGTTAGAAACCACTTTAAAGAAGTAGAACATGAGGAACCCAGTAGCAACATAAAAATAAGTAGAAGAAAGTGATCTCTAAAACCTAAATATGGTCTAACTCTACAACAAGAGAAGCCCTTAGAAGATGAAATTCCCCTTGCTAATGTATTAGAAAATCTTAAAAATAAGAATGTTCGAAGAAGAAAAACTAGTGATAAGGAAGAAGTTGGCATTATGATACATGTGTTGTACTTGATGGCAACCCACTTGTAGTAGAAAAACTCACATGTACATGGTAACTAGATGAATCTACAAGAGAGATATCAGATGTGACAGAATGCATGGCAGTTCAAAGGAATCATTTCAGAAGTAATATGGAAAATTACAGTGTAACAGGTCTATTTAGAAGTAACACGACATTGGTACAAAAGAACGGGAAGATGGAACTTAGGTCTACTGATTAGAATAAAGAAAGTAAAGGAAAAGGTTGATGTAAAGTAGTTTAAGAAGTATATACAGGTCCACTTAGTCAAAACAACATATACACACTGGTCCACAGAACAAAAAGAGAATATACGTATACACACACTCTCTCAGGAGGAAAAGTGCATACATGTTGGAAAACCAAGGTTTTGGTCCAAGGTATTTGGTCCAAGGTATTTTGGTCCAAGGTATTTGATCAGAGGTATATGGTCCGTGGTATTGACCCTAGGTATTTGGTCCAAGGTATTGGTCCTATGTGGTTTTGGTCCAAGGTATTGACAAAGGATTTAAGTATATAAGAAGGAGAAGATCAAGGGCTAAGTACCGAAGTAATGAATATCTTATGAAGTGTTATATCAAAAGCAAATATGCATGTTATGGGTTTCTGATGATTTTCTTGATCTAGACTAAATATGCACTTGAGCATTTGATGATAGATGAGATCTAATGATGGATCAAGATCATAATTACTTATCATTATGTGATATGATAATGGATGGGCTAGATTTGATTGCTAACACATGTTTTATCCTTTATATGTGATGATCTGGGTATCTCTGAAGTCGAGAATTGCAACAAAGTTATAAGTAAGTATTTGTAGATCTATACGCTGGTTTGCTTTGGTGAAGATGCATATACATGTTGGTTCGGCTCTTCCAAGTAGCGTATGCAAAAGAAAAGCTTGATGTTCAAGGATGATTGATCTATCATATCAATGATGTTGTTTTACTGTTGTCTGTCAATGAAGTCTTCTTGGATCTGAATGTAAAACTGAATGCATAAGAAGGCTGGTATTTGGTTGATTGATTTTATAAGTGAGAAGAAGTGATATTTGTTGTTGCCTGTGTAATAGTAGATGTTCAGTATATTGTTGGTTGGTACAAAATTGATTCAAAATTTTATATTTGCAGTAGTTTTGAAGGTATATGCAAGTTTTATTAATGGAAATAGTGCATACACGTAGTTTGGGTTCACCCAAGTAGCGTATACATTCTGATGCATGGCTTTTGAGGTTACAGTTGGTTCTGAATGATGATGCAGTGTTCTGGGTTCAGATCTGTGTACTGGTTACAATGATCTATCTGTTCCAGTTGATTGGTTGAATTTGATTAAGTTTGAATGAATTGTTGATTCAGTTGTGTCAAAGGTTTAACGATTGTTTGATTTACTTGTTCAATGATTATTTTATGTTAGAGGTTTTAGTGATTGGTTGATTCAGAGATTGATGATTGGGTTTCAGTTATATCAAAGATTGATGATTGAGTTTCAATGATTAGTTGATACAGATGTATTCGATGGATGTATTGCAATGGTGATTGAATTTGAGCTTTAATGTTACTAATGGGTCCAGTGTGAAAATTTGATTAAATGTGGCCTACATATAGTGTTGTTCTGTACCAGGAGCATCCAGTGTGAAAATTTATGAAACGTGGTCCCTAGAGGATACTGAGGGTTGGAGCCTTCAGTGAGGAAGTCAAAGCTTTTTGCCAATAGTGGCTGGTGATTTGATCAGGGGCTTAGAGCTCCCTTCTAGTAGCAACTAGAGAACAAGTGAAGGTTGTAGCCTTCTATAGGTTGAAGCCTACGTACTAGTAAATACATTGGCTAGTATAAGAACTAGGGGGTTGTAGCTCCCTTCCAGAAGAAGATGGAGAATAAGAGAAGGTTGTAGCCTTCTGTAGGTGGGTGCCTACATATTGGTATGAGTCTACACCAGTACAAAATTGGAAACATATTTTCTTATTATTAAAAGAAGACAGAGATGACAACAAGAGGTGGTTTTCACCCACATTGATTTTCCACCTTAAATCTTGGTGTTCATGTGTGTCGCTTATGTGTGATGGTTTATTCCATTATTACTATGCATGGTTACTGTTTAATGTTTAATAAAGTACTGATGCATTGATTAAAGATCAACATATGATGAATTAACTTAATCATAAGTTCACTGGATATACGATGGTTACCTTAAGAACAATTGTGTGCACTCGCAAGTTCCCTTCACTGAAGTAGCGTATATAAATCTGATTATGGAAATGAAAAAGTTATTGATTTGTAAATACTAATTCACCCCCCTCTTAGTATTATTTCCAACAGAAAACATATCTAGAAGAAAAACAAAGGAAATAGAGAAAGCAAGGATAGAACAAAGAAAAGCTCAAAATCAAATTCCTCTCACTAAAACTTCATCCACTATCAGGAGGAGTGCAAGATTCAACAAAACAATGAAGGAATGATCTTGACAATCCATAGAGTTTGTCAATTTTGGAGGAAGAAGAAGTGCTAAAGGCTCCATCACCAATTATTTTGCCTATAGTTTCATCATTAATTCTATCACCAGTTTCATCGCCAATTGCTAATGAAGTAAGAATAACATCTTTAATTGACCCAGTCCAATAGGAGATATATGAATATATAGAATATTTGGAGAAAAGAGCTACAAAAAAGGCCACTATATCCTCTTCAAATCAAGAAAAAGAAATTCATTCTGATATTCCACAAGAACCTCCAATTATAAATACTCTCAAACATGAAAATTTTGAATTGGAGACACTAAATAGGCACTTAAAACAAGAACATGAAACATTAAAAGTGCATAATGAAATACAGAGGACCAACAATGGCAATATTCTCTTACATTATGCTCTATGGTATGATAAGAAGAGGAAGCTAAAAGAAAAGAACAAATCCCTTAAGAGTAAATTCATAAGTCTGAAGTATAATATGTTTATGAAGAAACCAAGAATGACAATCACTAAGAACAAGGCAAAGAAGACAAATTTGGATGTTTTAGCTTAAGAAAATGAAGGAGTTCAATAATAGGAAGGGTTCATCAGTTTTGAAATTTTGGATGAGGACATGTAATGACCTCAATGTGGGGGAATGTTGAGCCTCACAATTGCTTCTTTTTGACACTCTTTTTCACTCTATCTATTTGATTTTGACCTTCATAATCACACATTGGGCATCAAGTTACAGAGTTTATGACATGGTAGGTTTACAATTATATTGTATTTCATAAATTGATAATGTTCTTTATTATTTAATTTAAGGTTTACTTCAGCTATCAAATTGCAATGATTCTGCAGCTAATACATGATTCTGCAACCAAGTCCGTGGTTTGACAGGTTCCAAGGTGATAATTGGGAAGTGAAATATATGGATATGTGGCAATTGATGCACTCAACGATTTCCTCATATTCTCATGAACCAAATTGATGGAAGCAGGTCCTAGCAATGTGGTTAAAGGCAAAATCAACCTCTGTAATCGGAAATAGGTGAGCGAGAATGATATCCTTGCCTCATGATTTGCTTTGATAATAGCAAATCATAAGAGAATTATGCAATGTTTTATTTTCAAGTTAAATTTGGTTTCTGTTGATAGGGATTAGGCATATAGCTCTCGAAAATTTATTGCTATGAGCTCTATAAATATGCCTCTTGGAAGAAATGAACAAGCTAATAAGTAAGGACGCAACAATGAGATTTAAACTATGTTTTTAATGCTCTGTTTATAAAAGAATCATTTCATTTCCTCAATGCCTGGTTAAAGTGCTTGATCATTAACGTGATGAGTGCATGCTTCTTGTTGAGGCCCCCCTCGAGACAGTAAGGATTCTTTCTTTGTTTTTAACAGTGAACTATTATCCTTATATTCTTATAGATTTCTATTTATTCAATTGAATGTTCATGTTTTCAATTTTCTTTTAGAGTTAAGCTAAAATTATTATGCTAATCATTCTTACTATTGATATTTTGAATGCACATGGATAAAGCTTAGCAGCAGAGATCTAGTTTCACACAAAGTTTCATCTTAGACAATAGATTAATTTGTAGAATTAGTTGTTAAATTCAAGCAAGCATGATATTTAATTCAAGTAAGTGTGAGTGTGTTTTAAGCAGAAGTTTGTTTCATTTCATTTTTCATGCAAGTGTGATTTCCATTCATGCAGTTGTGTGACTTTCTTTAGACATGAGATTTCTTAAGTAAGAAAAGTTTTCATTTATGCAAAAGAGTGTGAATTTCATTTAAGCAAAGTTTGGATTGATTTTCATTTATGTAATTGTGAGATTGATTTCTATTTTAAAGTAAAGTATGGAATCTTATAAGTAAAAATAGTTTTGTTTTAAAGAAGAGAGTGTGATCATCATTGTAGAGATAATCTTATTTTCTAGAAATAACTAATTTTCTCATGTGAATTTCAATAAATTAATTAATTTAGAATTTATATTTCGATAACTCAATTTAATTTAGAATTTGTGTGAATAACCAAAGACTTCTAGAACATACATTGTACTTATAGTTCATCAATTTATTAGCCCTTGTTGATAATTCATGTAAGTAATTTAAGATCAATTAAATCACCAAACACCGTGCAAGACAAGCTGTTAAGGTTTTGAGGAGGGAGGCTCCAAAACAAAGTGAAGGAAAATTTTTTGAGGGTGGTTGTAGCCACTACAACATTGTCGAAACAGTGGTAGAACTCCAGCTCTCTCTATGGACTTTGTCTTGTTTAAAGCAAGTCTAAATCCTCTGGAAGTATTGTTCAATTCTTTTTTCGTCATGGATTCCTCACTAGCTTCAGTTAAAGATATAGTCCCTACCATTCTCTTGATCAATCAACACACATACCAAGCCAAGTCAATTGAGTTGTTTCTAGTGGGGATGAGGGGTATATTGATGCACAAGTAATATAACTATGGATTTTTAGTTCCATCTTTGTTTTTGATCTATTGTCAGTAGGCCTGGACAATACCCTGACAAGGTCACTTCAAGAACAAAAACATTTCTCCACTGTTAGTGAGCTTGGACAGTACCCCAACGGAGTTACTTACTTCACCTCTTTTCGCATGAAGCCTTTATCTTCTTTCGCCTTTATTTTATTTTTCATTTTCAGATAATTGTGCATAGGAACTTACTTATTTCATGAAGCAGAAGAGGGATCCTGACTTATTGAGAGAGGAAGAGGTTGTCCTTTCAGAGAAGTATGTTATATATACATCTGACATACTTTTTAAGGTTTTCCACCTCACCTTACTCTACTTGAGTGAGTTGAAAAGGGTTAACCGCATATAGAAAAACTAATTAAAGTAGGCAATACTAGTTAAAAGTGCAAACATTGTGTTTTCACCAAGACTTCATGTTGAACAGAACGTATTTTACATCAGGGTATCATCGACTGAAGACAACAAGCTCTTCATAAAGAGAGAGGACAACAGACAACCAAATGTTGATAGTTGTACAAGTCCTCTTTTACTACACCTTGCTTGTCTCAAGAGCCAAACACAGTTTCATGTGAAGCTAAACCAACAGGTGCATAATAAGAAAACAAAACAAATATGCGAAGGATAGAAGTAAATGAAAGCAAAACAAGTAAGCAAAGAAAAACATGCAAGAAAATAAAACAAGAAAGCAAACACTACTCCTACTCCTAAACTAAATAATGCATGGGCCTACTCATGTGAAGTGATATTTCCAATGTAGCGACCAACGCATTGGTTGACCCATGTTGGTGAAGGCATGGTTAACAAGAAAGATATACAAGTAAACCAACATAGAAGAAAGATAAGACAATGAAAACCAACACACTCGAAGTTTGAATGCGTCCATAGAAAAGAAAAGAGTAAAAGCACAAGAAAAACACTTTGCAGACGTACCATGGTGTTGAAACACACTATGCACAGATAATGAGCATGTACACTCTTTTGACCATTAAAAACAAGAAAACATGAAAAAGGAAGACAACTTACACATAGCAAGAGTTCTCGTTGTGTATGATTTCTCCAATGCATGAGCGATTGGATTGTGAGATTCAGGTGGAGGACGTGAAATATGTGAATGAGGTTGATTTTCATTGCAAAAAGGAGAGTGATGAGAAGCCTGGAGTGTTTAAACAAATTTTTGATCTGGAGCGAAACTGGCCTGAAGACAGCGAGGACCTGACATAATCGTTAGCCTGGGCTAAAGTGCCTTGACAACTTCAGGGGTTTCCACTTCATCAGTAGGTAGATCATCAAAGACTGGTGGCTTAGAAAGATCAACAATGAATGAATCAACATCATGATCGAATGAAGGAGTAAAGAGACCATGAGAGCCACGATAAAAAAATTCGAGATGTTCATCAACATCCTCATGGTCTGATGAATCATGCATAGGAGTTTATGAGAAACAAGAATGTTTACCCTCCGAGTTTTCAAAGAAAAGATGACAGATTGGGTAGATTCAGAAAGAAAGATGTGTCCTCTCCATAATCAAATGACAAATGACATCTAGTGTGTTCTGTGAATGATCGAAAGTAAAAACATCTAGGGATGAATTTTCACAAGACAAATTAGAAATGGCAGAATCACAAAAGATGTCAGGAAACAACATATGAGGTGCAGATGGAAGGAGGTCATCCTTCACGTGGCTTCTTCTTTAGATTCCCACACATACTCATAAAAAATGGTAGCACAAGTTGACTTCTCAACACCAACTCCATCAAAAACTTGATCCTTGTGAACAACAATGGTGGTGTCAGGAATGGGAGAACACATCACAGTACAATCCAGAGGATCAACAGAACGAGAGGACAAAGGTTGAGAGAACAAGTTCACATGAAAACCAACATGCTTGCAATCCAAATCTACACAAATATCCAAAGTAGGTGGGGTAGGAGGATGTGGCAGTTCAATAGATGGGTTCGCAACTTCTCCCACCTCGCACTGTGGAGCTAGAGTTGTTTGATGAGGAGAGGACAAAGGGTCACTTGTGACAACAACCTTGTTCTTCTTGGGTTTAGCAACTCTAACACTAAGGTATGCTGGGAGGGCTTCAAATGATTCTAACACGTAGATTTTCAAATATTTGAAGAAGATACTGAAATATTTCATTGAGAAATTTCCAATCAATTTCATCTTTTGGGATTAGAAAAGTGAGATTGCAGAAGTTATTCCAAAATTGCAAAATGGATTCATCATGTGCTTTATGTAATTCCATAATTTTTTTATTGAGTGCTTTGCGATCATAATGATAAAAAGCATGGGCCAACTCTTCGGTCATCTAATCATAAGAGTGAATGGAAGTTGCAGGCAATGTGACACACCATTGCAATGCGTGCCCTCTGAGCATGTAAGAGAACAACAAGAAGGAAACATCATCTAGGAGGACTTCATTCCTTTCACAGAAACCCACGAAGGAAACTCCGTGACTAAGAAAAGTTTCTCCGCCTTCACCATCATATGTGTTACATGACAAGTCATTAAAGATATCCTTTGACACTTCAAAAACACATCCATGAGATAGACATGTTAGAGGATTAACTGTAGTGTAAGTCATGAAAGATGTGAAAAGATTCAAAACAGGCTTTAAGGACTCAACTTATCATCTAGCCCTCCTTCTAGTGCTAGAAGTGTTGACGGTACTGGACCCGCTAACATGTTAGGGGATGTCCCTGGTAAGAAGTCCCAACTAGACCTCAGACTATTTGGAGTAGGAGTCTCAGCAGTGGGTAGTAAAGCAATGCCTTGACTACAATAGTGTGTATAGATAAGTGTGATATCTTTTTCGAAATCAAGTGTGTGACCTTGCAACAAGTCAAGTGAGATGCATGGGGGTTATAACACATGGAGGGGAAAAGGAAGTGTGTCACTTAGAAGCCTATAATAGTATGCAACCTAAAAGGAACACACAAGCTAAATAACATCACAAGATGGAAAGAAGAATGGTCCACAATCCAAAGTGATGGGTTAAACCAGCAACACGTTTGCAACAAGATTCATATAATTGCATACAAAATAGTTCATACACAAATGCATAAGTTAAACAACATACATTTCTAAAGAAACCAGAATAGTCCAACTACAATAACAACATGTGCATGAAAACGTGATGCCTCTATTATATATCATATTAAGTTAAAGTTTCATCCATACATACACCATTGACAACCACTATCCCCAATAGTGGAACATTACACTCAACACCACCTGCTCCTTCAAAGAGATGTACTCGCTCTACGTTGTGGAGAAGCCAAGGCTTGTCACAATACTCTCCAAGCCTTCTCTAAGGGATGCCTAACCCAAAGCTTGGCTCCCAAAAGCATGTTCTATGAGTTATGAGGTTCTATTTATAACAAAGTGTGGGGTGACCCTTGGCATTCCCCTTTGTGACTCTTGGACTATCTTCATGACTCTTCACATTACATAATGATTGTTCACATTCCACTAGTGACACTCAGAGTTTTACTTACAACATGTTTATGATAATATACATTTTCCACATGTACCCATGTAAGACAAAATAGGCTAAAGACAACCTATTAATACAACACACTATGACTTTGAGGTTTGGGGAAAGACCAACTCAGCAAGACCCATTTGATGCTTCTCGGTCGTGTATTGATGCCAAGCTTGGTGTTGTTTTGTGATGTCCCCAAGATACTTGATGTTGTCTTACTGAAAGAAAACTCTTGCCCCCATGGCATTCGGGCATGTCGTCTTGGAACTAGTGTCCGTCTCATCTTGAAGTATGTGATGCATTGTCCTAAGTGTGGTTGGACCACCAATGTACATTTGCATGATGTCTGCACTCAACTACAAGTCATCACTGGTGGTCTTGCACATCAACTGCTCCATGTACTTGTCGACCTCTAACCAGACTCGATTCTCTTGCTTAGATTTTGTGAGGGAACCTACATCTATTCACTCTCTTCCTCAGCTGCTAGCTATTCTGACTTGTCAACCTATATGGGTGTTGTTTTCTCTGTCATTGCACCTTGCCTTTTTTCTTCTTCTCGTTTTCACTTCTTAGCTCTTGTTCTTCCTTCAACTATTGTTCTTCTTGCTATGATCTCATTTTTGTTAACCACAAGATTTTCCCTTCGCTCTGTTGTCAGTTTCCCCTAGTTCTTTTACTTTTGTTGTCAAATTTGCCTGCATGAATATTGAACGCACTTTCGCTCTGCAATTTTGTTCTCCCTTTGTTATGTCAACAACTTCCTCTTTCCCTGCTCTTGTAGAAGATTTCTACCTTATGCCAATTCTGTTGGTCTTTTTGCCATGTTAGTGTTGAGCATCTGCATATATTAGCAAGTAAATCAACGCTTGATCAACTGCTTCCTCGGTACTTCTTTCAATGGTTGGTCTTGAAGTAACTCCCTTCGGTGCTATGGTAAAATGAATGCTAGAGAGAAGTGCTTCATGGGTTTGGTACATGTGATATAGAAAAGACACTCATGGAAAGAAAACATTAGCTCTTACAAATCGAACTTCACAACAAGCAGCAATTAGGGCATCTAATGAGAGGAATTACTCAATTTTGACTGACAGGGGTGACTCACTGACTGTTGGCACTGCGCAGTCCCAATAGTCAGTTATTCACCCCTATTAGTCAAAATTGAGTAATTCCTCTCATCAGTGTGCAAGCTTGATCACTGAAACTGCGCAATGCACAATTATGTTTGGGACATGCCCTAGGAGAGACAACGCATTGTATAGTCTCAATGACCAAGCTAGGAGACTGGCTCCTAGAACTGCATAGTGTGCAGTTGGAGCCAGCCCAGGACATGATCTTCACAATTCTAGAAGCCAAGGCAGAGGCCTTAAGCTGCTATATTGTGCATTGCATTCAAGTGAATATGAGATCGGGGTAGGGGGAACCCATATCTGTCAATGGGGAGTGTGCAAATAGGCATATTTGAAATATGATGCAAGGATGAGTGTAGATATGGTTAAGTGTAGATGTATTCATGTGAAAGAAGTGCAACAATCGATTAAACTGAAGGAACATGAAGCATGTGAAGGAAGTCACCACAATGACAACCCTTAGAGAAAAAAATTGGGTCATCCATGTGACACTTAAGAAAGGAAATACAAAACTTGAAAAAACACTTCTACAAGATAAAACAAGTTAAAACACCAGTGATTGTTCAACAACATGAGTGAAACAACAATCTCACAAGCTAAACAAACAAAAGCATCATAAAAATACACAAAAGGCAATAAAAACAAAACTCACCCCGAAAAGTGATGACAATTCTATGAAGGCTCCTTGATCTCCTGGGGAAGCTAGATCTTGATGATCAAGTGCACAGGTGAGGTCTAGAGGTGTCCATTACGTATATTTGAGCAAATGGAATTCATGACACATATGCTATAGATCAAGGACAACAAAGACACTTAGTAGAAAGTTCTAAAGATAACAATGTGTCACCTTCAATAAATTGATGAAATATCCCTACTTCCCAAGGATGTTTTTCCTCTTAGCTCCTTTCTTTTCAAGAGCACTGCCATGCAATTCCCAAAAAGATTACACAGTTCTAGAGCGAACCATGCAACCTGCCAGCACATGCATTAGACAACAACTGGGGTAATGATTCTGCGCAATTCCTAGGTTGAGTGACTCTGGCTGCCTCTCATGCTTTGTGCAGTTTCCCAGTTGAAGACAAGATGCCAGCTGGGTTAGTGCAGTTTTAGAGCCTAATTTCACTATCGAGATGTTTTGTGCAATTCTGGAGAGAAAGACTATTGGGTTTCTCTATGCAATTCTTGAGAATGAAGTAAGTTGTTGGGCTACTTTGCATAATTCTTGAGAGCAAGGCAGGCTGCTAGGCTACTCTACGCAATTCTTGAGAGCAAGGTCTATTGCCCTCTAGGATTGTGTTTTTTTTCAAGACAGTGCAAGAATGAGATGCAAACCAAGTCACAGGAGGTCAGCTTGTGGTTAGTCATCAAAGCAAGTAAGTGAACACAAGCTGCAAAGAAAAAGGTAAAATCAAATGAAAACACAAGTACCTGAGCAGTGCAAGATAAGCTACTAAGATTTTGAGGAGGGAGGCTCCAAAAGAAACCAAAGGCAAAATTTTGGAGGGTGGTTGTAGCCGCTACAAACCATGCTTTGAATAATAACACGAGCATATTTATAATACACTTCAATATCTCTTCCAATAGAGGCTTCAATAGCCTTCAATAACTTAGATTTTTGGGAGGGGATCTTGAGAATTTCTATCATATGGACCAATATCTTAGCATTATTCATCCAAACCCCCAAATAAACATTCAAACTTGAAGTAGGTGGAGAAAAAACCTTTGGGGCATTTTGAGTCCTTTCTTGATCCTTGCCCCTCCTTTGATAAGTCAATACCTTATCCTTGACTATCTCCAAGATTTGGTTTGAAGAAGGATTTTCACCATACAATTTAGTGACCATATACAACTCATTAAAATTATTCACACTATATTAGGATGGAAGCCTACTAATTTTTTGAATTTTTTCCATTACTTCCATCCAATCCTCCATGGACAAGTAATGTTCTTTGTCAACTAATTTTTTTGATCACTTATTCCAACCATTCCACTTTCAATAATCCTCCTCACTATGGGACAAGTTTCTTCATCATGAAGTTAATTACAAGGTCTATAAGAAAGAGGTGCTTGATCAACTATATTTGTAGACTTTAGAGGATTAGGTGGCCTATTCTCATGGGGAGCGCCTCTCTTTTTCCACTTATCATTTCCTCTATTCTGAAATTTCCCTACTTGAGATATTTCCATGGCCACAAACCTATTTTGGAGCATTGGCATTCATTTTATTGGTGTGATTTACCTCCATGGTCTTAATGAGTTGAGTCAATTCTTTGATGGGATCACTTTCAACTTATTTAGTATCAACTTTTCCCTTAGACTCATGTGATTTTGCATGACCCCTATTAAAACATAGGATTTCATATTTCCCATAAGCTTTCCTATCCTTTTCTATCTTGATGGCTTTACTTAGATCATCCTTTAAGTCATTATGCTCATTTTGTCTCAATTCATAAGATGTATCCACACTGAAAGCATCAATATAGTAGATCAAGAGAGGCTTATCTTGTGGATTGATGTGATCAGGAAGACTTTTCACTATATCATTGAATCTCTTATTGAACTCTTCCATTGTTTCATTCTCTTATTTCTTGATATGGCTAATGAAGTTGAGTAGATGTCTTTATTCCCTCTTATCACCAAACTTATTAGTGAAAGCAGTTATCATTTTCCTCAAAGTATCAAATGTGTTGGCAGGTTTCTCAGTAAACCAATCAAGTGCATCTTCATCCAAGGAAAGTACAAAGAGTCCCATTTTAACATCTTCAAAGTTAGCAGTGTTGCACCATTTGCTAACACACAAGTTAAAAGTCCTCAAGTGAGTCTTGGTGCTTATTGCATTATTGCCTCGAAAATAAGCAATTTCACAGTGGCCTTATATGGAATGTTATGGGGGTAGACATTGATGCTACAAAACACACAAGGGGAAAACAAGTCATCCAAGGCATCTTGTTCAATTTGAGCCCCAAAAGTAAAGTGGATATAAAAAAAAATTCATGTCCAATATTTGCAAGAAGTCTATAGGAAGATATTTTTTTTTAACCTCACTCTACAAACCCTTTTAGGCTCAAGAATGGGGCTAACCAGGAAACCTATAATTTTTGTAGTCGAAATTTTTGTAGAAATCTGATCAAGTGGAATCACCACTTAGACAAAAATATATCTCTAAATATTCCAAAATATTAAAACCAAAGTTAGTCGTATTTTGTGTTTAAGAGGAATTATCCCTGACAACGACACCAAAGATGTTGCTGCCTAAATCCACATGTAAGATCAACATGGAGAAAATCCCTAACTCCAGTTGGTGTGGCCTTGGGAGGGAAAGTTGTGAGTTGGGCTATCACCCAATTACCAACTCCTCCATCTAGGTTAGCTCTTAATAAAAGACAAGGGGGAAAGGCTTGATTAGTTTTTCACTAAGAAAGTTCTAGGAGTAAGCTATGAATTCACCACACAAAATACACCAATTGAAATATATTACTTTATATCATGTAAATAACTTTAA
Source organism: Pinus taeda (assembly GCA_000404065.3). Classification (NCBI taxonomy): domain Eukaryota; kingdom Viridiplantae; phylum Streptophyta; class Pinopsida; order Pinales; family Pinaceae; genus Pinus; species Pinus taeda. Next base: position 153,826 of record APFE031019238.1, read on the forward strand.
AAAGTAAATTACAAAATCATATGCACATTATAACCATCCATAAGCAAGAGATGAAACCAGAATACTCAAATGGATGGAAGAGATATAACAAATAAAGACCAATGTTGAGTAAAATGATCTTCAAAGTAAATGATAATACTTGAAAGAGTAAATGTATGAAAATGGATCACTCAAAGTGAATGACAATTTATTGAAAGTAAGCTATTGAAATGTTCAAAGTACTTGGAAAGAAAATGGAACTTGAAAAGTAAATGTACTTGAAAAATAAATTTTCTCAAATGGAAATATGATAAGTGAATGTAGTAAACCATGTGCACAAATAAAATCAAGTAAACTATTCATGTACACAATTGCAATACAAGTAAAGTGTAATGAAGTGTTTGTTTATTTTAATTAATCCTAATCTAGAGTAGGTTTCAATAAACTTCAGTCCCCAGACCTCACCCTCGCCTAGGCCTTGGTATCAGAGTGAGGATTCAATAGGGGTGGAGGGTCCCTATTGTCTAATACAACCAACTTATGTTAGAGGTAAGTTTTACAATAAAAATTCTCTAAAGTAAAGTGACAAGTTAAGCTTAAAATGAAATGAGAAAAATAGCATGAGATGGATTTGTTAGTTGGCTAAATCAAAATAAGAGAAACTATTTGAAGTGAAGCATTAACACGAAAAAAATGGAATGGAAATAAACCACTTAGCATGATATGGCCATTAGCATGAAGTGAAATGAAATATTGTGCATGAGATCAAATGAGATGGAACATGTAAGCATGAAAATGGAAACTAGCATGGGAAATTAGCAAACTAAACTAAAACATTAGCCTATATTTTTAACTTCAAGGAAATAAAATTGAGAAAAATCAAAGAAAAAATGCAAGGAGAAACCTTCCCTAAAAACAAAGAAGAAGTGGGATGCCAAGGTGAAAATCCCAAACCTCCCAAAGGAAAATAATTTTTTTAGTAGCTTGGATGCCTTCTTATGAAATGAGGGGCTAATGTTGATCTGCAAAGAGCTTACAACAACCCTTTAAAGGAAATATTTTCTTTTCCCAAGTTACAAGAAGCACTCTTGGTGAATACAAGAAAAACTATTTTATGAAAGTTAGTGACTACAATCAAGTCCTCTTTAGAAGAGGCTTGTATTTATTGAAATTAAAAACTAGTTACAAAGATATAATCTTCATCATAAGGATTTGTGAGATTTCTTAGTAAGGAATGCTAAATGAAGGAAGAAGCTTAGTTGGTTTGAATCTTGGAGATCAATGTCTCGGTTGGTCTCATCAAGGTAGCTCTTGAGTTCCTCTTTCTCTTTTTAAATATGATTCTAGTTATTCAAACTTAAGGACTCCTCCAAGTTGCCCTATATGACAACAAATAAACAAGTTAGAAGATGACTAGGTAAAAGATAAGAAATCACTACAAAACTTGGGCAGGTGCTGGACAAATTTACTATGATGAAAGAATAAGTCAAATGCATTATAGCTAAACTATTTTGACTAAGAAAAACCCACTTGCATGGGCTATTTCTTGGACAAAAGGAACTATTGTCCCAAATATTGGCCTTCTTGCTAGATTTAGTCAATGTGAGCACAAGGGAATAGATAAGAAATGTAACTTTGTAGAGATATGGAAAGAAGAAACAATGGGTTCTGGAAACACCCTTTGGTTTTTCCTTCAAATGGTCCTAGAAAATCCCATAATGCTTGCACGAGAGTCTTTGAAACTTTGCTCTTGAAGTTGGTTGTTTCAACTAATAAATTTTCCAACTTCAATCTTCTACAACCTGTATCAAATGATAATGCTACACACTCACAAGTATATTTTAGTACCAAGGATTAGCTCATACAATGATGAGGAAGATCTTATTGTTCAACCAAGAACAATCAAGATCTAACCTATCGAGAGTACTTACTAATAAAAGATAGTAACAAATGAATTTGTAACTACCTATCCATTAGACAATAGTATCTTTCAGCAAATGGTATTAACTAATTGCAAGAAAGAAATGTAGAATGAAGAACAATGATACAATAAAACAATTATACCTCAAATATCAAAGAAAACATTTATGAACAAGTATGAACCTCCAAAGACTTTTATAGGTTCATACAATCTTGTCCATTTTTAGTGGAGTAACACTAGCCTAGAGCTTCCAACCATCTTCAAATGAGAGCTATGTGGGTCTATTTATACAAATTTGGGAGTGAATCCCAAGGAAAATCCATCAAAGAAGTGGCCAAAGGGATATTATCCCAAGGATCCAATGAATCTCCAAGTGTATGTGACCAATCTGCATGTGTATGTCAAGTTGACCTAGGTGGCCTAGGACTGGCTATGTGTATCTCCTCATTAGCCTGTGTGTATTTCCCTATGGTTTTCAAGTGTGATTTGAGTGGGGTGAAGGGGAAGCAAGCTCCCACTTAATTCTCAACCAAAAACGAAATTGACACATTGTAACAAATGTCACCTCCACTATTGTTGTTTATTCCCCTAAGGATGGTGTGTATGAGATGTTAGATGGAAACATCCCTTGCTTTGTGGATGAGCCGAGCTAGAGTGGAGGGAGAGTTGGGATTTAACTCCCAAATTTTTTTTGTTCATTTCCCAAAAAAATTGTTGTGTAGCCTCCATGAAATGGAAAGTAAGTTCATGTTGTTGTGTTAGAGTTTCCTTTGTTGTACATAGAGGTCTCTTATCTACCATAGCATGATAATTTGGGATACCTACTACAAAGGGGAGTAAGGTGGGGTATACTCCCTCTCACTTCTATTTAATTTAAACTTTAATCTTTAAACCATACCCCAAATTAAATTACATCTTCAGTAATTCATGGGTATCCAAAATTCAACATGTTGCCTCCTTGCCTTACTTTATTTGGAATTTGGACTTGTGGGCCCTAGGTGGATGTCCAATCACCACTAGTCCCTTTTGGAAATGATCCTTGACTTGAATTTCATTTTTTGTGTCATATCCAATCTTTTTTTGATTTGGAGAGAATTTATTATTTTCTCTCATTATTTAATTTATGGGCAATTTATTTCCACTTTATCTAGTAAACTTGGGAAAAGTGGGTTTTGAGAGGGAAACACTGACTTTTTTACCTCCAAGGCCTGTCATAGAATAATTTTGAGGTGTAAAGCATGAATTTTGAGTACTCATACACCCCCAACATCTTCTGGCATCACTTATTTACATTTTACATACATATTTATTGAAAATCTCTTCATGTGGAAATTTTTTAATTATTAAAAAATCATACCTAAACCTAATAAAATTCTACAACACTTTATATATGACCTAGAATGGTAATATACATCGACCCTAGACACCAGGACATACCCAAGGCCCCACCATCAAGCCATACTCCAACATTCGAGGTATATATGAATGAAAAATCCAACTAGTTATTTATCATTAAAAACATGAATAATTAGCTAAGTGAATGAAACACTCTAGAGTGATGACAAGGTCCCAAGTTTCTTAGGCATGTTACAAAGTTTTTTTAATCATGTCTTATTAACATATTTGGGAACTACAACCCCAATCACATATGTCCATAAACCAAGGGCTTCTAAGCCCATACAAGTGTTGTTTCATACCCTAAAGGAACAAGGTCAGATGATTACATCATTTCCCAGAAGTTCTCCCTGAAAAACTACTCAGAACTGGTCAAAATTGGACCATACAGAATGTTCCATGCTGAGGGTGCAATGCATCTCACCTATTACACATAGAGGGTGCGATGCATACTGAAAATCTCTTCTGTAGGGTGCGATGAGCGAGAGCAGACAAATGGCAGAGGCAGTTTGCTAGGTGGAAACCCAGAGAATCTTCTAGAAATTGCTCATTTGACACTTGCCTCTTTGAATTCGCCCAGGGATGAGCAAGAGATCATGAAATCTCCAAGTGGAACCAAGAAATATCAGAGAAATGACACTAATCAAAATCCCAGAAGCTAACTCACCCACCTACAAATATCTATATATGGATCCCTCATC
>APFE031019238.1:182292-202870 GCA_000404065.3 Pinus taeda
GATCTGATGATACAAGGTTTAGGGTGGCGGTCATGAAAGAATGGAGCGTGAAGGTATTGCAGCGGATGAGGCGTAAGCTGGGTTGGTGAATTCTCTGAGTGACTTCTCTTGAACATATCGACAACATTGAAATGGATTGGTAGCATTAACCCAAAAAATGGATGGTACAGAGGATCAATGGTGATATGATTGGTGAATGGAATAACCCAACCCGACTCAATCATGGTGATGGAGTGAAAGTGTCATGTTCAAGAACAACCTGCTACCAATAAAGTTTCTTCAAGTTTTCTTCCCAATTTTTCCCTAATCATTCTTGACCAGTACCTCTTAATTTTTGTCAAGCTTGAGGAGGATAGCATATGCTTTTTCTATAATTTTCCCTTCGGGCAATCCTGTCGCTATGTTTTAACGAGCCTAGCAACAGTGAAACTTACTCTTCTCTGTAATGGACAAGTTTTTTGCTATTGTTTTAACAAGTTTAACGACAAAGATAACTCAGTCCTTTTCAATTTTAGAGAGTTTGAAAAGAGACAAAAAGGAAACTCCAGTAATTCTTTTTCGTAGTATAATCCCTTAAGTCTGAAAAAGTATAAAATGATACGAAAGGGATGACTTTTTCGATCACTTTAGCGAGCCGAAAAAGACAAGTGCTCGATATTTTTGTGTAATGATCCCTCAGGTCTAAAAAGATTAAAATCTAGAGGAGGGATGGCACTTTCAATCACTTTAACGAGCTAGAGAGGCCAATTGCTCAACAATATTTTTATATTTTACGAGTCTAAAAAGAGCTTAAAAGAGACTCGTCTTTGAGGAACGAGTGATATTTTCAGGTAGCAGCTGGTTTCAGGTAAGGTTTGGAACTTTTCAATCACAGCAGTGTAAAGAAGGTGGCTAACAAAATCACTCGTCACAACTGTTCCTCAAAAGGGTAAACAATCAAGTGGAAGCGTATGATTAGCTAAAAAGTGGAGGTGATGGTAAGAACACGACCAAGGCTCAAAAGCTGATAGTAATGCGATCACAAACGTTATTTACTGAAAGTGGGTTCATTTTTTAATGAGATTGAACTCTGGGGGAACATATGCTCATAACTAGGTTTATTTTTTAACGAGCTTGAACTTTGCAGAAACATTTCTCATCGCTAGGTTTATTTTTTAACGAGCTTGAACTTTGCGTAAACCTGCTCATGTTTCATTTTTATGTAAGCTAGGAATGACCAAACTATAAAGCTAAAAAAAGAAATTGGTCGCTTTTTCTTGCATAAAAAGGTTTTCATGCCCCCAACATAAAAAAAGTCTTCAGTGACCATATGGAAACTTACTGTGGTTAAGCAGGATGATTTTCTGTCAATACTTAGACAAAACACTTCCTGCACTTTGTCCGCTAAATAGAAAAAGGTGAAAGGTCACTCGGACCGATCACATAACTTACAGGGAAACTTATCTTTACAGCTGGGTTTGTCCGTAAAATAGACAAGGGTGTATGCCCCCTAAGCTTCGTTACATTCACCAGAATACTCGCGGTAATTAGGTGGATGGAATGAAGGTTCCTTTACAAGATCAAGTGAAAGACTCAACTTGGAACTTTGCTCAACCTTGTTTCATTTTTTAACGAGCTTGACACAAGACAAGGAATTCTACTCGGATCCTTGGTTTCATTTTTTAACGAGGTTGACTCCAGTCAATGAACTATCCTCTGGCGACCTTTGATCACAACTCATAAGGGGTCATGAATGAAAGATATGGTTCCAATGCCCCCAGTACATAATGTACAACATCACTAAATTGATCGTTAGATGATGTAGGTATGGTAGGGCTTGGGGGCAATACCTCGCGATGACCCACACTATAAAAATGGACAGAGTTCTTCTTAATCTTTGATGATGTAGAAGATATCATATGATAGGTTTCCACTGTGGCCACTTCTGCTAGATTTCTCGAAGGCGGTAGGGAAAAAGTACCCATTAAGGCATGGTATTTTAGGAGACCTACTCTGATATTTTGAAGTGATTGAGAACTTCCATGGATCAATGGAATGATTCCAGTAACTTGCGAACTATTGGGGAAAAAGTTTAGTTGGTCTACGATTGTAATTCTGCCTTGAAAGGGGAATGCAATCTTTCTAAAATATGTTGACACAACTACAACCATAGCATAAATCCAGGGCCTTCCCAGTAGGATATTGTAATCGAGGTTTCCATCGATAACTTCAATGTCAATTTCTACTATCTTGCCCCCCAGTTCAACTTGCAAGCTACTTAATATCCCGTACGGGGTTTATGTTCGTCCATCGAATGCCTTTAATGTCATTGATTATCGTGATAGGGGTGGTGAGCCTAAAATTTTCCAGCAACTCATTTACATAATGCATGTAGATGACCCCTCATCAATAATTGTTCGATGAACAGTTTTGTTGAGGGCTTTCACTTGGATGAGGAAAGCGAGTTGAGCTGGTAACTGAGGTTCATATCCTTTATGATTAAAGGCCACAAGATTGGAATCCACTGGGTCAATCCCACCTATTGCTGATAATAGAGCCTACTTTTGAGAGGGGAAATTTTGCAATACTTCAAGTCTCGACATAGCAGATGGCGATTGGGCTAGATCCTCCACTATATTATAATTTTTTGTTGCTCTCGCACAAGGATTAAATGTCTATCTGTGTACTACTCCCTTTGGTGGCTTTATCGTTAGCTTAGAAATGATGGGTGGCGCAACTTCGGTCGAAGTTGTTGTCGAACTACTAGGTTGATAAGTAGCCTTGTTGTTCGACAGCTGTGAATTCCCATAATCTTTATTCCTTGTCGATATCAAAACATGGTTTTATTGTTTCGAAATGGACAACATAAGCACTTGGGATGGGGAAGCATTGTCACTAGCAACCAGATTGGTTTCTGGGTTTGGAAATGGGTCGTTCAATACCACTAAGGTTTTTGAACTCTTAAAGAACTCCTTAATCTCAGCTTTATGTAGACAATCTCTCATCCAATGGTCTTCATCACATATGTGACATGGCCGATTAGGTTTCTTTTGCCTAGAAGGGTTTTCAGAAGATTTTTCAGGAGACGAATCATCCTGTTTCTTCTTTTTGCTTTTCCCTTTCTTCTTTCCCCCTGGTTGTTTCGGTTCTTTGCCTTTGTCAGTTGACATGGCATTAACCTCCGAGGTAGGAATTTTGTCTTTTTCCTTTTTACTGGAAATTGCAAGGGCTTTGCCAAACGAGGCCTTCGCAGTTTGCATACTGGAGGTACCAATCATGTCGTCGCCTGCATGAGAGTCCCTATTCGATTTAGGAGGAGGAGGAACAAAAAACTCTAGTCTAGGAGCATTAGGAATTTTGTCATAGAGCATGTCAGAGTAAGTATAGATCAAGTCTAGATATTGCACACGAGCAATGACTTGCTCTTCAGTGACAACTCCTCCCTTAGCCACATATTTTGTAATAGAAGGTAACCGTGACTTAATAAACCATTTAGCTAATAGTTTATCAGGAACATATGTCTTTACCATTCTACGATGACGTCACAACTCATGAATATGATCAGATATGTGAGTGGCTTTCGTCTGCTTAAAATTGGTAAAAAGCTCTGTTCCTGTTTTGTACCTTATAGGTAACTGAAAATGGGTTAAAAAGGTTGTGGCAAGGGCACTGAATTTATCGAATGAAGCCCTAGACAATTCGATGTACCATTTTGTTGCCGGACCAGTTAACGTTCATTGAAAAAGGTGAAGCGTCATCGAATCATCATTGAGAGTGTTTGATGAACACCATAGATGAAAGGTCATGACGTGATTCGACGGATCTTCACCCAGATTTCCATTGAATTTAGGAATATCTTATGGAATTTTATGAGGAATCGCCGACCACCATGGGGCATAGGCAATTGGATCATTCATTAACCGATTCAAATCTGGTAATTCTAAAGTCACTACAAAAGGCAACTGTTGATTCAAGTTTGGCGAAGCATACCCAGGATAAGATGGGATCGCCTGAGCAATGGTTCTTTGCATACCAACATAATGTATTTGATGTTGATAACTTTGATAGGGTTGATGGGTGTAACCATTGTAATATGATTTTTGGTAACCGTTTTGAATATATGGCTACCAATTACCTGTAAAGCTTTGTTGCTTAGGTCCTTGGTAAGCTTGATAGAATTGCGGTTGTTGATATTGCACCTGCCATGGCTGCGAGACCATTTGTTGTTGTCCAATACTGGATGTTTGACCAAGATGAGGGCTTATAGTACCCATTTGAGCCTGAGTCGCTTCAGTTAAGGAACCACTAATCGACAGTTGTGATTGAGTCGCGGGGATAAGAGGTTGTTGCATTATGACCTGAGAGACTGGAGGTTGACATACAACAAGCGGTGCTTGTACTTGCCACACCGTCACAATGGCCGGTGTAGTGGGAATGTTTGACACAGGTTGATTTTGTTGTATGAATATACAACTCTCGGTTATTGAGGCAGTATTGGTACCCAACCACTGGATGTGATTCCAGCTTGACCCGAATTCTCTTGTGAACTCTCATATGGTTGTTCTCTTAGAGGGAAAAATGAAAAGGCATACTTCCCCCCATATGGCGGTAATCCTGTGTTCAAAGGGAAAATTGGCCTTTGGAGACTGGACTGCCCAAATTGATATTGATGTGAAGGATCAATTTGCTGAGACTCAACATAAGAAATTCTAGATAAGGTTCTGGATGAAAAATAGCAACATACCATACTGTTGAAACAGTCCCTGGTGGACTCCATCTAGTGGTTGAGAACTAGTTGGGATAGATGGTACACCAACGAACATTGTTGGAGTGGTGGCGGGAGGTTCTACTATTGCTGTATTGAATGACACAGTCCTAGATGTCGATGGTTGTTTAGACATATCGAGTCTATCCAAAAGATTTCCTAGCGATTCTAACGGAACTTGCAATGAAGGGTGACTAAATTCTGTAGGAGAAGGATATAGGTGGATCCCAGTTCCAAAATGCAATGGATTACTAGATGGAAGATCCTCCATGATCTCTTCTATAGCAATCAATCCAGGTGGAAGAGGTAGACCGTCAGGTCCGTAAAATATTTTTGGTGCCGAAAAAAGTATAGACTCCATAGTGACAGATGCTAGAGGGGTGACACCTTCCAAATCAGCCCTAGATGGAGTCGGTTCAGAAATAGAAGTGTTTGCCGCTACACTAGGATCAGTTCTAGTGTCCTCTTGTAACTGCAAAACTTCTTCCGTAGAGGCAGGGATACCAGAAATAGTTGGAGTAACTAGAGTCTCTGAGGATGTTGAAACAAAAGTTTCAAATAAACCAGGAGACTTTGACCCAGTTAAATGAGATCACATGGCCCAGAATGGTTTCGTTTCTGGAGTCAAAGACGGTTGACTCGTTAGTCTTGTGAACAACGGGGTTTTGATTGACTTTCTTCCACAATTGCGGATTACTTGATCAACTCAAAATAAAAAGGGGAAAATGCTATTCTGAATTAAATGAATTCTATGATGCTTCGACACAACTTGGTTTTTCAATTTTAAAGATTCGAGAAAAAGCTAAAGGTGACTCTAGTTGCCTTCGATTTTTAATGAGTCTGAAGTGACAAGTGCTCAAATGGAATTTTTCTTTTAAGGAGTTTGAAAATGAATGAAAGTGGATACTCTGGAAATATAGACAGAGGGATTACCAAACCAATCACAAAACTGCATAATACTTTTTACATACGGCAGTCAATCTTCCCGAATGTTGTGTTCAGTGCACTGCGATCGATAGGGTGGTAGACACAACTTCTTACGGATAAAGGATATAGCCTATTGTGGTCTCCCAATATATACTCGATGGTACATGGGAGCACAAGTCTGTACTGGCACTTGTCGTATCAAGGAGGAGGAATCACCCAACCTATGATGAAAACAATAGTTACAAGGCTTTACAATGCCAGAATACGTCTCTAGCTTAGAATTCTAGATGTTGTGCGTTAGGTTCCAAAGCATTTTTATGTTCATTGAAGTTTATTTTACAGTTGATCTTTCTTAGGAAGTTTTCATTTAAGGTTCAATGTGTGATGTAGATATAAAATTCCTAAATATGCAATCTAAGATGATAAACAGTTGTTTACTTTTCTTTTTGCAATGAAAATCATAGCTACTAAGGAAAGAGAAGTAAAATTCTTTCAACATAGAGCAAAAAGCACACACTAAGATGCACTGTCCTAAATCAATTTCCGCATGCAATCTAAATGCAAATGCACATGCATGTATTTGTTTTTCAATTTCCTTAATGTGAGAATGTCAAAAAGAAAACTAAGTACATATCTGAACTATCTTTTCTCAAAGCAACACTTTAGCAATTTCTTGTTCAAAAACGAAAGGAAAATTTAGATGACACTTTCAATTTCAACTTGAAAACTACTTTCGACACTTCAAAGAATTGATGATCCAAATAAAATATAATAGCAAAAGTGTAATCGACTATCTAAAAGAGGAAGACCGTACGACACTCTTTTCTTTGACTGAAAATGACACTTGCGACACTTTCAAATCAAAAGACGACAATTCGATTAAGCTACTGTTTGCAAAGGAGAACTATAAATGATGAAAAATACATAAAAAAATTCACAATTCTTTATCAATGGAGGCTGAATAATGCAAAGGAAGAGAGTTTCAACAGTGATATATTGATCACAGACAAAAAAACTACTGAATAAAGCTGAAGACAATGAAAAGAAAACCAAAATCTAGAAGCAGAAACTGTCTCACCTAATCATCACACCTGTAACATAGGGAAACAGGGATGCATCATACCTGTAGCACACGGGAGGTGTGATGCATCTAGACTGCCAATGAGAGACAGTGCAATGGTCCAGGGACAAGACTGAGCTTGGTTTTTGCTCATAGTTTCCAGCTTAGTTCAGGGATTTAGGTTGAGCTAGTGATAGGTAGTAAACACAACGTATAGGGGCTGATCTAATGAGGTTATTTGAGCTACCACCAACGCACTTAGGATGTTTGCAAGTTAGATGTTTAGTTCATAAACTAACTTGGAGATTCACTGAAGCAGTGTTGTTCTACTTTGTAGTTGCATAGAAAAAGCAATTCAAAGGCTAGCTAGATTAACTTCAAGCTCCGTCTATAGTTTATAAAGCAAAGAACAACGACTAACAATCAAACTATTCACTCCCTAATGGAGTCGCCATTTTGCTATCAGGGAAACTAGTGTCCATTCAGAGCCACTAGTCCCACTAAGACGGATAGCTATCTTAGAAACAAACAAACTAAAGTTACTTGTGTTTTCCTTTATGAGAGATAGATGAGAGAAAAGTAGAGAGTACCAACCTCAGTCTTTCGCTTGGGTCCTTGCTTGTTTCCTCCCTCCTTTGACAGAGCTTTGCCACTCCTTCCTTACTTGTCTCGCTTCAAAGAAACACCTGTAGAGTCAAAGCAGCATAATACCATCAAAGCATAGAGATCTATAACTATAAACAATATAGGATCATATATATATATTAACCATACAAATGCATATATCAATACAAGATTCAAAAATATACAAGAATATGGAGGAAAACTCAAATAACTTTATTGATAGAAGTAGTAGAAGAGAGGATTACAACCCATTGGTTTAACCCAGTGCCATCCTCCCAGCATGAAAGCCATCTTCACCTCATGAAAAGCTAGATCACCCAACACTATGATGTTTCATAGAGAAACCAACAACACTTCCTTACAAAATACAAAATTCCAGCCTTTGGATCTCTAGGATGAGGGATCCATATATAGATATTTGTAGGTGGGTGAGTCAGCTTCTGGGATTTTGATTAGTTTCATTTCTCTGGTATTTCTTGGTTCCACTTGGAGATTTCATGATCTCTTACTCATCCCTGGGTGAATTCAATGAGGCAAGTGAGGAAGTAGTGGCAAAGCTCTATCAAAGGAGCGAGGAAACAAGCAAGGAGCCAAGCGAAAGACTGAGGTTGGTACTCTCTGCTTCTCTCTCATCTATCTCTCATAAAGGAAAACATAAGTAACTTTAGTTTGTTTGTTTCTAAGATAGCTACCCGTCTTAGTGGGACTAGCAGCTCTGAACGGAGACTAGTTTTCCCGATAACATCATTATAGTGACATTTTTACAGTTCCCCGTAGGGTTGAGGAATCTGAGAATAGAATGTAGATAGAGGAGAGAGAAAGGGGCTAGAATTCTCTATTAATTTCTTGAATTCTAAAAAAGAAAAATGATAAGGACTTTGTGTCTTGGGCCATGGGGTCTTCATACTATGATAACTGAAACTAAACAAGAAAAAAAGACCTAATAATATTATGTACAACATGATTGGATAGACCTAGTCAATATCTTTCCAATGGTATATCATATGTTGAAAAATACACCCCAGATGAAAAGTTATGGCTTCTAGAAATTTATTGATAATAAAAGACCCACATATGGGGCAAAACCCTAGTCACTGTACTTATTAAAAAGTATGCACAGCTATGATTTTATGGAACACGTCATGGTTATGGCCTTATGGAACCATCATATGATGGGGAAAGTTATGATAATGTGGAACCACCACATGCAATTTGGGCATGGTCAAAGTCTCATCAAAAGGCATGCATGATCATGGAACCATCACATGGCACAAGATTTAACACATCAAAATCCATCAACCCCTAGTCAGCTCTTATGGAACGAGCTTTAACACTACAAACCTACCAACCTTTGGTTGATTCTCTTGAGTTATGGATCCACACAACTAGTTATATATATGCATGAGATCGAAACTTCAAATTATCAAGAATCATAAGAAAAGATACAAAGGACTTGGTTCAAAAATCCCTATGGAGTTTTGAAATTGAGTTTGATTAATTTGTTTTGGTTTGACCCAGCTTGAGATTTGCTTCGAGAGCTCACATTGATGGTATAGATTGAGAGCTCCAAATATCATAGTGATGGTATAGATTGAGAGCCTAGAAGCTCACAGTGATGGTATAGATTGAGAGCCTAAGAGCTCACACTTATGGTTTAGCTCAAAGAGTCTAAAAAGTTAAGTCAAGTCATATAGATGTTCAAGAGCCCGAAAGCTCATAGTGATAGTATGAATTGAGAGCCTAAGATCTCACACTAATGGTTTAGATCGAAGAGTCTAAAAATTTGAGTCGAGTCATAGTGATGATCAAGAGCTTGAGAGTTGAGTCAAGTCATAGTGATCATACAGATCTAGAGCCTAAGAGTTGAGTCGAGTCACAATGATCATATAGATCTTGAGCTCAAGAGCACACAATGATGGCTGAAATATTGAGAGCGAAGATGAGTCATAATGATCATATATATTGAGAGCCTGATAATGAGTCACAATGATCATATAAATCAAGAGCCCAAGAGCTTAGCACAATGATTATTTAGACAGAGATACCAAGATCTGTGTCGAGTCATAGTTATCATATAGATCTAAAATATGTTAGCTAAGTCACAATATTCATATAAATCGAGAACCCGAGAGCTTAGCATAGTGATTGTTTAGTCAGAGAGCTCGAGAGTTGAGTCAAGTCACAATGATCATCGACAATCTTGTTGCCACAATATATAGTAGGCCTTGGAGAGGGAAACCCTACAAGGTATAAATTATACCTATTAGCAACAATGGGGTGGTGGCCAACTATCACCACAACCAAAACCCCTTGCTCTTTACGGATTTTCATCAATGGGAGGAGTCTTAGGAGGAAGGATATTGATTATAATAGGTATTATAGGGTTAATGTATGAAATAGTATTGCTAGAAGGTCTTCTAGAAAGACATAATTTTGGTTCAAGGCTTCACAAGGAAGAAATTTGCTTTCTATGAAGATTCCTAGAAATTGAGGCACAAGACCTAGGGTTTGATTGATTTGATGAGTGTTGGAGTAACTCAAGGTCAAGGTGAGAAGAAAAAATTTCCTATAATGCATATTAGCTAAGAAAAGGCTCATGAAACCTTCAATAAATTACTTAAGTTGAGGGAAGAAATACTAGGGTTTCCCTCTTAGGGAAAACACCTAAGGAAATAGAATTTATGGATGAAATTCAAGTGGATGCCCACCAAATTTATAAGTTTTTTGTAAAAACCTATCTACTTAATGTTTATTTTCTCCAACCATCAATATCCTCCCTCCCTAGAAATTTGCACCAAGCCCTAGGTTCCTTCTCTAGACTTGAAAGGAACCAAATTTAGGAGAGAAAAATTATGCTGAAAAGTGAGAATTGTCACCAATAATTTGGATTATTACCTTATCCTCTAGGTATATGGAGTCAGGGATGTTTTAAATTACCTAACCTTATTTCTAAGGAGGAAACACATTTCAAGGATTTACCCACTCAATGAAATAATGGAATTTTATGGGAGAGCTACTAGGAGTTCACCACTAGGACAATTCTTAACTTCATGTATGAGTCATGCATGTGCTATTCTTCTAGCGAGCATTCCATTAATCTTCAATGGAATTAGGGCACAATTTTGCATGAACTGAAACCAATCATTCCATACATTAGACTTAGAAAATGTATCTTCAATAATTAAGAGTACTTACAAGACAATGTGCAAGAAATCCATCGACTAATACAAAGAAAAACTCCAAAGAATATCCAAAAATCAGCTCTAAACATCAAAATGCATCCAAGATCCAATTTAGTCCACAAAAGAGCAAGTGTGAATTCCTCCACGAGGGTGAAATTCCAAGTGTGATTATGATGAAGATAAAATGGCATTTCTCTAATATATATGTGCTATATCATACCCTATTTTAGTATACAAGCCCCTCTAGTCATAAAAACAAATCTGCAACTAATGGCCTAGGTTATAAGCCAACCTAGTAGTTTTTGCGAATTTAATTTTATCTCCACAAATGCTAACCAAAATGTTGATGTCATGCTTGTGTGGGCTTCTTGAGGGCTAACATTAGGGCATTTTGGTGCTATGACAAGGGTAGAAGGCCTATAAAATCAAGATCTAGGGTTTGACCCCTAAATCTCAGGGAAAATTATCCCTTGAACCCCACATGTGGGTTTTGGGCACAAAATTAGGTCCCATGGGTCTCTAAGTGATAAAATCTTAGTGTTTTCTCCAATGTTGAGGGCATTGAAGATGGTGTTTTCCCTCCCATGTCTCAAGGAATGAGACAAACCTCATCTGGGCTCTAGCTTAGTTGCCACACCATGTATATATTTCTAAGCCAAATGGGGGTAAATTGGTCTAGGTGCATCATCCCATGAATAATAAGGCAAATGCGGGATCACTATGGGTGCTAAATGTTCCCATGGCTATGAATGATGCTTTAAAACTGTCTGGAGTCCCATGGATCTCAAAGCATCACCTATGGGAGTCAATATGTTCCTTTGGAGGACCTAGAACCTAGTTAAGTTGCCCAAACCTATAGATGGAACAACCTGCCAATGGCACGCAATAGCTAGTGCTGCAAATTTGATCATCATGTTCATTAATTATTATTTCATCTAACTGAACCAAGATTTAAAGAAATGGGCATAATTACACTTCATATGTGGCTTCTCTTCTCAAATTTGGGCCTTAGTCATGTAATGGTGTGACCTCCCTAGGTAGGAATGGTTAATGGATGACCCTATTAGGTGTTCCGAACCCCTAAAGGGAATTGACATGTCATATGTCCACCCTTGAATCAATAATTTCCATGTGAATAATGATGGAATGGAAGGGGAAAGCACTCCAAGACCAAGTTCCATGGTCAAAGGGACCATCTATGATGGAATACCTCATCATAGGTGTATATATGTGAGGAGGGAGAAATCGTGGATGTGTTAGTTACCTCTGCCTATGCTTTTCCACCCCTCTATATTTCCTTTTACTTTTTCTTGATTTTTCATTGTATTATTGCTCATAGCTTGAGGAATGAGAACCTGATTTCTATGATGTATAGTAGTTATTAATCTATTTAGGATGGGGTTTATTTATCACCCATCAGAGGTTGGGACATGTAACGGTTCCATGTATTCTATGAGATAGGGTAACATTGGCCCTGGAACTGGGTGATTACCATACGATAGAGGTAGAGCTCATGTTAGGATTTTTCCCATGCACTAATTTGTTAGGTCCCTATAATACTAGTGTACCATACTTATTTTTATTGCTAGTGTAGCTCCCTTATTGTTATTTTTGTGCCCATGTAGCCCCCATATTGTTATTTTTGTGCCCCATAGAAGTCCACTATTGTTAGTGTTGTGCCATTACATTATTATTGTTATGTAGGATTTGATTATATTGTGACCCCTTACACTCCTGTATATACCAAGGAGGTATTGCCATTTGTATCATCCAAGAATTGTTTATTTATGTGATGTGAAGGAGGTTCCCCCCTAAAAGAGGCTAATTTTCAAGTCGTTGATCTATGTTTTCATCTGTTTTGTGATCTAACTGCATAACATTTGGTATCAGAGCTTTGGATTCTAGGGTTTCGCTACTTTAAACAAGTCATCTTGGATTTTTTGTTATAAATTTTTTCTACAAGGCTTAAAAAGTTGAAATTCTGATCACGTGGAGGAAAAATCTTGGTGAAATTTGTGTGAAAATTTTAGATCTTGGTTCGCTATATTTTATGTGATATGGTCTGAAGAAGTTATGGTTTTCACATTCAGTCTCAAACATGTGACCTAGGGAATATCATCATAACTTTCTCTATGAGCATTGGATTTTAATTTCATAAAAAGGTACTGAAAGTGCATGGACTAGAGTATTTCGTGTATCACTTTCAGGGCTGAAGGTTGAAATAGTGATATAGAGCATTCTGTACAAGTTTTTTCTATTGAACGAGTCCATAACCCGGTCATTGTGGGAGATTGGGCATAATGCTATATTGAGGAATCCAATCTAGGTCTGACGTGTGGAATTGGAAAGAAGACTCAGAGGGCTACTATAGGTCAAAATTTCAAACCTTGGAGAGCTAAAATTATAGAGATATAACCATCTCAAGTTCAAGAAATAAAATAAAATTAAAAAAAAAAAAAGTGTGTATTTTTTTTTTAAATGCATAACTTTTGTTTGGAAAATCAGTTTGAAGTAATTCCCAGGGAATATTGAATCATATATATCAATATTTGGTTATAAAATTCCTCCCAAACAAAATAATTCTAAAGGTCTACTATGATACATGAAGAGGAAGAATTGCAACATGATATATCAAAATTATGGGACCAAGTGCAATAAATTTCACTCTCACAAAGAGAAACCAAATTGAACTAAAAGGTGACATGGATTGTTTAAAAGCAGAAATAAGAGCATACATGGAAGGTTTGAAGGAAGGTTTGACAAAGTTGCTACAATAAATACTTTGTAATGGTGACAAGGTATTCCATCAAACTCATGATGAGAACAAAAGGAATGTTAATCATGATTTTAGAGACTCTAACTTTGGGTTGAAGACCAACCACATTCTAATATTGATATGAGGAAGTTTAATGGAAAGGATCTAGTAACATGGATACTACAGATGGAGAAATATTTTGATCTGCATGATGTTCAACACTCATAAAAAGTATGCATTGCATCTTTATATTTAGAACCCAATCAGTTTGTATGGCATCGATGGATATTTTCTCATAAAACACTTTTCACTTGGTAAATTCTTATGGAGAAAATGATAGCACATTATGAGGATACAAAGAGAAACACCTTCTTTAGCCAATTGATAAATCTGAAACAAAAGGGTTCAGTGGCAGAGCACATTGAGGAGTTTGAAAATTTGAATATCAGGGTAATTGATATTCCAGAGGAGCATAAGAATGATGTATTCATATGGACTTTAAAGGATAACATACAAAATGAGGTTCACCTTTGGGAACCTAATTCATTGGAGACAACATTCGGGGTGGTAAGAAAAGTAAAAAATAGAATTATGGTAACAAGGAATTCTACCACTCACAGTTATAAAGATGGAAGTGTTGTTTCTCCTAGCCTCCCACATCCTACAAGGTTGACACCACAACAAATGGAGGAAAAAAGAGAAAAATGGCTTTGTTATAGTTGTGATAGAAAATACATTAAAGGTCATAGGTGTACTAAGAAGAAATTAATTTACATAGATTGTGAAGAGGAGGAAGAAAAGGAATAAGAAACATCAAAAGAAGAGGATATACACCAAGAAACAACCCTGGAAAAAGAAGAAATGAATCTGACGATATCTTGTAATTCATTGGTAGTAACTACTACTCCTCAAAATATCAAGGTAGAAGGATATATCAAGAAGAAAAATGTAATAATGTTGATTGATTCGGGTAGTACCCATCATTATATTCATTGTAAGATAGCCAAGGAATTGAATTGCTTTCTATATCCAACACCAAAGTGTCAAGTGATGGTTGCAAATGGAGGAACTATAAATTTCTCTAGAAAGTGTTATAATATCAAGCTAATCATGGGAAAATATCTATTGAATAGTCCAATGCTTTCCATTCCAATGGGTTGTGCTGATGTTGTACTAGGAGTCCAAAGATTACAATCTCTGGGGATGATAGCCTTTAATTTTCAATAAATTTTCTTGAAATTTTTCTGGGAAGGAATGGAAATTTAATTAAGGGGTATCACAGGGAAAACAAGGAAGATAATAAACTTTAATGGCATTACAAATATTTTGAAGAAAGAACAACAGGGCGTAATTATACAATTATGCTCACTAGAGGTTCAAACATCGAAATCATTCATTTCTCCATATCTACAAAATGCCTTGGACAATCATTCCAAGGTGTTTGAGACTCCCAAAGGCCTCCCACCTATTTGTGATTATGATCATGCTATTCAATTGATTCCAAGAATTTTTCCTCCAAACATAAGGCCTTACATATATCCCTATGCCCAAAAGAGTGAAATTGAACGTATGGTCATAGATATGCTAGAGGTTGGTATAATTCAACCTAGCCAAATTTATTTATCTACTCCAGTAGTATTGGTGCATAAGAAGGATGGATAATGGCATATGTGTCTGGATTATAGGGAGCTCAACAAGCTCACTATTAAAGATAAATTTCCCATTCCCATCATTGATGAATTGTTGGATGAATTACATGTAGAAATTTACTTCACCAAGTTGGATCTTCTTTCAAACCCTTCATTAAAAATTTGTGTTAGTATTTTTTGATGATATACTAATCTACATCAGGTCTTGCAAGGATCATGTTCAACATGTCGACAAGGTGCTCGAACTATTGGAGAGGAAAAAATTATATGCAAAAACCTCCAAATGTTTCTTTGTAGTATAGGACGTGGAATATTTGGGTCATATTGTATCTCATGAGGGTGTTAAGATGAACCCTAACAATTTTTATTTATTTTTTTATTTTTTTGAAACACAATCAGTTACTTTTTATATATTGCAAAAAAAGGGGAAAGGAAGCTAGTTCCTTGTACAATCAGAGAAGGGCTGGATCAAAGTAGAGCACAACAGGGAGTGCAGTCCCCACAGCTGCTTTAACAACCCTGTTTCTTATAAACTTCAAAAAATACAAAATGTGACTTGAATGCCTTAAGCCTTGCAAAAAGACCAAACCCACACTTATCTTTGGAAAAGTGGACTTAACAAAAAACCCACACTTAACTTTGGAAAAGGCAGACATAAAAACAAGTACACAGGACTCAATTTCTGCTTTTCCACAACCTTGGTGCGATTATCAAAACTTGCCTTTATTAGGCTCAATCTCCATCATAGATTTCCTGTAGGAATTTACAGGGTAAGTTCCTCAGACAGAACACCGAAAGGACACCGCTCACAAATAGATCACAGATCAATACACCAATATTTTGACGTGGTTAAAACCCTCAAAGAGGGAAACAGTCCATGGCATGTGCCAACATGGCCACTACAGGCAATTTATTAATAAAAGAATGAAAATTTACATAAGCTTCTCTCATGCACGGTTAACCTACAAATGACCCTCCATGCGCTTTAAATAGAATTCATGGACCAATCGGGTGTCAAGCCACGGATCAAGTGTCGGTAATACTGAGGAGAGAATGAACCGGCGGATCACTACATATCGTGACCGTCGGATTGTAAGTTACAAAATGTACAACGGTAAAGAAACACACTTTACCTAACTCTATACCTAACTCTATACTAGACCAAGTTGAACTTAACTATTCCTATATGTCGGAATATCCTAACATCCCCCCTTAAGAACAACTTGGGATAGGATTGAAGGATTTACAAATATGACACAATAGGAGAAGGAAGGAGGCACTAGAGCCTATCCCCACTTAGTGACAACTTCCTGAACTCCAACCATAAATCGA
Source organism: Pinus taeda (assembly GCA_000404065.3). NCBI lineage: Eukaryota > Viridiplantae > Streptophyta > Pinopsida > Pinales > Pinaceae > Pinus > Pinus taeda. The sequence continues at coordinate 198,566 of APFE031019238.1, forward strand.
AGTTTAGTAAACTTCGCCTCTGTGAGAGCCTTTGTAAAGATGTCTGCAACTTGATCATCTGTTGAACAATATTGCACTTCCAGAACATGGTCATGAATGAGCTTTCTGATGAAGTGCATGTGTAGTTCAATGTGTTTGCTGCGCTGATGCTGAACTGGATCTTTGCAAAGCTGAATGGCGCTTTGATTATCACACCAAAGTGTAGTCGGATGCTGCTGCTCAAAGCCAAATTCTGATAGGATCTGACGAAGCCACAAGGCTTTCTTACTAGCTTCCACGGCACCACGATACTCTGCTTCTGCTGACGAAAGAGAAATGGCAGCCTGTTTCTTACAAGCCCATGTAATAGGTCCTGAACCAAGAGTGAAGACATAACCGGCAGTAGACTTCCGATCATCAGGGTCACCAGCCCAATCAGAATCAGTGAAACCAACTAATAGAGGAGCTGCTTTGGCACTGTAATGAATCCCAAACTGTACTGTACCTCGAACATAACGAAGTATTCTTTTAGCTGCTTTCCAATGACTTTCACGGGGGTTTTGCATAAAACGAGCAACAAGGCCAACAGCAAAGGAAAGGTCAGGACGAGTATGGGTTAAATACAAGAGTTTTCCTACAAGTTGACGGTATAAGGTAGCATCAACTTCAGGAGAAGTACAAGAGACTGAAAGTTTGACTCCAGACTGAAAGGGAGAAGGAGCTCGCTTACAATCTTCCATGTGAAAATGACGAAGAATATCACAAGCATACTTGGACTGGGAAAGGGAAATACCCTCCTTGGATTGCAAGACTTGAAGACCGAGAAAATAGTGTAAGTGTCCTAAGTCTGTCATTTCAAATTTCTTTTTAAGGCTGGACTTCACATGGTTTATAAGGTTGGGATCACTACCAGTAAGAATAAGATCATCAACATAAAGAACAAGGATGATAAGAGAGTTGCCCACTTTCTTGGTGTAGACAGTATTGTCAGAATAACACCTAGAAAAGCCAGATTCTAAAAGAAAGCTATCCATTTTGGCATACCAAGCCCGAAGAGCTTGCTTGAGGCCATAAAGAGATTTCTTAAGTCGACATACAAGGCTGGAGTCTGTTTGGATGAAGCCAATGGGTTGTTCCATATAGATTTCTTCATGCAAGTCCCCATGCAAGAAGGCAGATTTAACATCCATCTGATGGACTTCCCATTTTAAAGAGCCAGCAAGGGAAAGAACAAGGCGGATAGAGTTTATTTTGGCAACAGGGGAGAAGGTTTCAGTGTAGTCAATGCCTTCAACCTGTGAAAAGCCCTTAGCAACAAGACGAGCTTTATGTTTATCAACTTTCCCTTCTGGTCCATACTTGGTTCTGTAAAACCATTTACATCTAACAAGTTTGCGTCCCTTTGGTAGAGGAACAAGATCCCATGTATCATTTGCCAACAATGAATGATATTCTTCATTCATAGCTGCTTCCCAATGTGGATGGCCTGAAGCTTCTGCAGAAGTGTCAGGATCATGATTTACTGGAGCTTGAGCCAGTAAAGAAGAGGCTCTTTCAAACTGAGAACGTGTACGGCGCTGATCTGTAGGATCACCGGCAAGATCACCTGCTGCATCCCGAGTAGCTTGGACCCATTTTGGAAGTGAAGGAGCTGAAGGAGCTAAAGGATGATCCTGAGAAGGTGGTGGAGGATTATCATCCTCACTTTCATCATCTGAAGAGAAGAAATGTTTTCAAAAGTAGAAGAGATAGGAAGAAGTGGCACATCCGCCGGACTAGGCTCGCAGGCCGATTTATTTTCATCAAATTTTACATCTCTTCTAATGATAACATTTTTGGACTTAAATGGAATAAGTCTATAACCTTTTACATCTTCAGAATATCCAACAAAAGTACATTTCTCACTCTTAGGTTCTAAAGCTTTATGCTTTTCATCTGGAATATGGGCCCATGCTTCACTTCCAAAAACACGAAAGTGACTCACATCTGGTTTAATAGAGCTCCATGCTTCTTCTGGAGTGATATTCTTTAAAGCCTTAGTAGGAGTGCAATTTAGTATGTAATTTGCACAGTTAATTTCTTTTGCCCAATAATTAAGACTAAGTTCTTTAGATTGAAGCATACAATTAGCCATTTCCTTTAAGGTGCGATTCTTCCTTTCAGCTACACCATTTCGTTGTGGAGTATATGGAACAGTATGTTGCATTTGGATTCCATGCTCAATGCAAAAGTTGATGAAGTCATTTTTAACATATTCTCCACCATTTTTGATGTCCAGATTGTTTTTCAACAAAGGCCTTAAAGGCCAAGAATTTGTTAAATACTTCACTCTTGAGTTTTAAGAAGTATACCCAAGTGCGTCTGGAGAAATCATCAATGAAAGTTAAAAAATACTTGCAGCCAGAGAATGAAGCAACAGGAAGTGGACCACATAAATCACTGTGCACAAGCTGTAAAGGGGCTGAGGCGTGCCAAGAGGCACGTTTTTCAAAACTGTCCCGATGATGTTTTCCGAGTACACATCCGGAACAAACACCATCTCCGCAAGATACCATAGGAAGACCTGTCACCATATTTTCTTTACATAGATGCTAAAGGGAGCGATAGTTTAAGTGACCAAATCGCTCATGCCAAAGTTTGCTCACTTCATCATTATGAGCAACAAATACCGAGGGAAGATTTGATGACCCAAAGTTGTGAAACGTATACAACCTTGTAGAATCATCAGCAATGCCAGTAGCTAAAATCTGTCTAGGATCCTTTAGGTCCTTAATTACAACATCGTGAGGTGAAAATTCAACGATTTTACTTTCACCTGAATGAGTTATCTGATATACAGATAGAAGGTTGCAGGATAAGGTTGGAACACATAATACATCATTAAATTGACCATTGTCTATATGAACTGTTCCAGTCCCTACAACACTAAGAGATCTATCATCACCAACATATATATTTTTGGTGTTACAATCATTTAAAGAAGAAAACATGGCTTTATTTTTGGCCATGTGATAAGAAGCTCCAGAATCAATGAGCCACTCATGAGAATGAGAGGAAGAAGATACATTTAGTGCATATCCAGATCAAGATGCTTGACAACCACATGCAGAAAGTGCCATTCCTAAAGATGAATTTGAAGAGTGCTCCAAATGGATGTTATGCTTCTTCATTGCTGCTTCCAAGGCTTCCATCTTCTTAAAGCATTAAGATTCTAAGTGGCCATCTCGATTACAAAAGTTGCAATGTCTATCAGTCTTCTTCCCTTTGTTTTTAGTTGCCTTATCATTATGGTGAAATGATTTTTAATTTTGAGGCTGAAATTTCTTAGGACCCTTATTTGGTTTAGGACCATTCTTTTTAGGATATGACTTCTTAGGATTCTTTGAGATTGGTTGCTGCTGGGCGGTTAACGCTTTCTTAGAAGAGTTTCCAAGATTAAGAAGACCAAGGTGTAAGATTTTTTCTTGTTCTCTTATTAAAGAATTACAAAAAGCATCAAAGGAAGGGGGCTTGTAGTCATGTCCTTGAGAAATGAAGGCTTCTCTTGTAGAATGGAAGGTGGAAACAAACACACAGTAGGCTGGTCCCAACTTGGTAAGAATGCAATAGATAAGGGCACTATCTTCTTTCTTAACCTTAACACCTTCCAAGAGAAGTCTAATGGTCTTGAAATTGGACAAGAAATCTTCAATGCATGAAAAATTATTGGGGTCCAATGTAAGCAACTCATTTTCAAGTTGATGGGCTCTAAATTCATTTTTTATTCCAAAAACTTTAGTAATATGCTTCATTGCTTCATCGGGAGTATCAAGTTCAACAATATGGAATCTAAGATCGGGAGAGATAGACATCCCTATCAACCCACGTCTTGATCTTGCCTATTTTTCCATTTGGCTGCTTTCTCTTCATCTTTCGGCTTGGTTTCTTGGCCTGAGGCTATTCGGTAAAGACCTTACTTCTAAGTAAATCCACAATGTAGGACCACCATTGGAAGTAGTTGGTGCTGTCAAGAATAACTTGGCTTGGACTTTCCATTTTAACAGAAACTGAAGCTATATATGCTGGAACTAAGTGTTCCAATGGAAAGATCTCGAAAAATTAGGCTGGTTAAAAAAAACGGCTCTGAAAACGGCTTCCGGATGAAGAAGTTATGGCTTTTTGAAAAAAAGTCGATGAAGGCACTGACAAAGTGCGGGAATGTGCGGAAATGAAAAAAAACGCCCCTTAAAAAAGGAGATTTGATCCCAAGGCCTCTACTCTCATAGATTAGCTTTGAACCAAGTGAGCTATACAAAAAGTTTGAGAGAGAGAGAGGGGGGGGGGGGC
>APFE031019247.1:0-16746 GCA_000404065.3 Pinus taeda
AAGGTAATTTAAGGATAGGGGAAGGTGTATGAACATCAGGAAACAATTTTTACCATTTATTTGACCGTCCAAGAAAAATTGGCTTCAAAACCCTAGGAGAGGGAAATGAACTTGCCAAGGCACAACTGAAGCATGAACAAGATGTAAAATGACTCATTAGACACTGAGATGATCATGAAAACCCTATGAATGATGATAGACTCAGCTGAATGATGACATAGACTGACATTTGGGCAACTTTAGAAGGAGCATAAAGCAAACCCTAGACCTAATGCCTAGTAACCAAATTTTCCTTGAAGACTCACTGAAATGACAAAATTTGACCTTGACAAATCAAAATCACTTTGTAAGAGCATATTTGATCACTGTAGGAAGGCTGGAAAGATTGACACTAGCAGTACCCTCATCCAAGAAGGTAGTTTCCTCCATATTCCCTTATCTTTCAATAGGGGGAACCTATTCCTTGAGTGTTCCAATATCATAATTAAATACCACAAGATAGGGCTCTAGCCTAATTATGTCACCCCTTTCGAGGAATGGCTACTAACTCTTGGAATCCTTTATTTTCCATAAAATTTCACTTGTTTTTTAATCAATTTAAAACCTCTCAACTTGTTCCATCTATATCCTGTGTTCACACTTGCCAACGTATTTCTCAACCTCCTCATGCTTTATATCAAGTAAGTCAATCTATGCAGGTTGAACCTCTAACTAAACTTGTTCCACCAGTATTTGCTACCTCTCAATTCCCACTTACCCTACCTCTTCAAGGTTCCTTACAGACTTCATAGGTTGGTGAGGATTTTCATTAGATGGAATTTAATCAACCTATACATGGTATGACATAGGAACAAAGAAGGAAATCTTAAGTAGGAACCAAGTTTAGAAAATTCATACTCAATTTTTTCAACCCCTTCAAGGTTATGCTAAAACTGTGCAACATGATTACATTTATTTAGGCTACCAAAATGCTCCTTAAGTTGGAGCCGAGATACCTGTTCCTCAAGCCATTCCTTTGTACTGAAGATACCCTCCACTAAACATTAATAGGCAATTTCCTTTTGTAGCAACCCTTGAATTTCCATATTTCACTATAATTACAAATGATTCCATTTTTCACTCTCCTTTGTAGTCCGTCTTTGCTACAAAAGTTTCAAGTGATATCCCAAAATTCCATGGAAATTGTTGAAATTCATTGAGCTCTTTAAATGATGAGTCTATCCTTTTATGGATTTTCGAGCTAGACCTTACTAGTACAACAATAGTACAACAATGAGGTGGTATATCGAAGTTCCATGAGCTTTGTTCAACAATTTCAATGCCTTAGCTACCATGTTTCTAACTCATTTTCATTTTCCCATTCGTTATGAAACTTGAACTAAACTTTTGACCAATTTCAAACAACATGAATCCACTCACATTCGTGATCATATTTATGAGTGGCCACTTCACCATATTTTAAAGAAAACTCAATTACTAAGTCTCTTTTAAGACCATTAACGAAAGACATTTGTAAAGGAATAGTTGTTACAGAAGAGCAATTCATTGCTCGTGCCCAATAGTCTCATCTCATTTACACTAAATATTGGATGTTCTACAACAAAATACCCAATGTTGTGAGACCTCAAAAGAGTGTACCAACATCTTCAAGTAAGGAATAAGATGTAATTGATTGGGTGATTGGTTCCACTAGCTAGCATTCAATGAGTCAATGAGTAAACTCTCTCCTTCATCTCCTATTTTGGCTACCCAAAACCAGTCTGCCACTACTGGTGAGACTACTACTTCTGAGCTAAATTTCGTCCAAACAACCAAGGGAAAATATCAAATATGAAGTAAGAAAAAATGAAAAAGAATAAAGATAATCCTTCGTAAGAAAAAACAAACAACCAATCTCTTAAGAAAAAAGGAAATATTGTTTCCGTTGCTTAATCTATAATCGGGAACATTTTACCTCGGACTAGTGACATCAAGTGGAAGTAAATGAATTCCTTAATTCATTTTTCTCACCTATTGTGTTAACAAATCGCCTTCCTAATGAGGAGAAAAACACGGTTTCCTGTTTGTGGATAAGAGAACCAAGGACCACAGTAATTGATCAACCTACAAGTATGTCATTCACTTCACACCCTCCTCTAAATGTGGTTCCAGCTTAATTAATAGTGGATGTATGAGGGCCATTACCCCTAGTAGGACAACCCTAGATATTTTATTATTAAGTTTGATTAATATAACAAAGTTGGATTTTTGTACATATGTGTACAATATGTTGTAAAAGGTTGTCGTTATTTTGAGCACTAGTACATTTACTATTTTTTATATTCCATTGTGTAAAAGTACTTTAGTTGTGATCTTTTGTTTGGTAGTGTTATCTCAAAATTAGACCCTGGAAGGCTACAGACGAGGAAGACCTCAAGTAACTATTTCAAACCAATCTTTTGACTAAGGCTTAGCCTCCTTAGCCTGAGAGGGCTCTCTCAAAGGGTTATTGATTTTGACTTAAAATAAGATGGCTAACTCTTGTGGGATAACATTAACTAATTTGATGGGTGGATAAACATTACATAAGTTTCCATTGGGCCTATGGAGTCAATCATACTTCAGTAAACAGTGATACTTCATTTTCATAGAAGTCAGGGCACTTAGCATTTAGATGTTCATAACACAACTCACATAAAACCACAGTTCATACATGCATACAGGAAGTCAGAGCACAATCAGTGAATTCTGAGTGATTATGCATCCATGCAACTGTAAAAAGACATGAAGGAAAAAAACAAATCACACATTCTGAACATGGAAATCCTTCATGAATCCTGAGAAGAAAAATAGATAACTTATATTACTGAAAATGGTCTTTACATAAGCTAAAACAGTACTTCTGTTACAAAATTTCCAACCCTCATTACATTGTTGTTTCAACTATATATAGAATCCTTATTATAACTAATTCGAGCTTCCTCCTCCAGCATGAGGGGAATTTAATAACTCGATCCTTATCTCTAATGACACCTATCAACTATTTAACTGACTATTAAATACAATAAAGTGCTGACTGAAATTTTTAAAAAGTTCTAAATTAACTAGGACTCTAACTCTGTTTCCATGCCATAGTGGCTACTCCTCATTCTTTGACACCTGGTCCTCTTTCAAATTGGATAAGCTGGACATTTAATACTCCACATTGACCTTGAATGCTGAATCCTTATCTGCCCCGTGGTATTAAGAGATGTCCCCTGCTTCTTGGCTTCTGTTTTCCACAATTTGCTCAAATATATAACAACATTTTTCTGAGCCTTTAATAACCCAAGGTATGGAACGTTGCCACGTTTTTGATGTGATGTAGGCTGTATTGATGAATAGGTGTCTCTCTTTCAAAATTCCCGCTCATAATATCAAATTGTTTGTCTGCGTTAAAATCATCACCTACAGCAGTTTCGTAGTGCGCTACGAAACTGCTGTTTTATTTAAAACAACTTGCTTTTGACCCAAAAACTTTATCACCCAAAACTCTAATTGCCAAAAACTCCCTTTGATTTTTCATATGTGTAACAGGGATTTACATGTCTTCAAAACCATAAGCCTAAGTAAAATTGACAAAAAATTGGAACATAACCTTTCTTGAAAAGAAAATTCATTTATCAGGCAACTTACCTAGTTGTGCCTTCAGGTCTCTAGCATCTTTCTGCAGTTGATTAATCTCATCTTCATATGCTTCTATTTGGCTCTTCATGGCTGCTATATAATCTTCTTCAGATGTGATGACTGCCCTGTTTGTATCTTTTTGCTTAACTTTCTTAGTTTCCTTTGTTCTGGGCAGTGCTTCCTGTGCTTGCTGGAATTTTCTGGTCATAGGTCTTCTAGGTTTAAAAATAAACTCCTGAGCTGGTTCATCAAATTTAAGCCTTTTTGAGGCCTTGGTTTTCTTAACACTTCCTTGTGGTGACTGTGTCAAATCAATTTGAACTGGTTCAGACTGCTCTAATTCAATGGCCTGTAATAAATCATTTAAGCTTGCCTTAGACACTGGGCTTTCTTCAAGAGCTACAGCTTTACCTTTTTCCTTATTTATTTGGCTTCTTGTCCTTATCCTTGAGACTGCTTCATATTTTCTTGCTTCAGGTATAGTCTTCTTACCCTGAGTCTTTTCCTTTGTTGATTGTTGAGGTTGTTCTTGAATGATTAGTGGCCTCACTGGTTTTGGTAGCTATGGCTTGGTTTTCCTTTTAGCTCTTACTTCCCTTTGAAGCTCAGCTATGGTGAACTCTTTGGCTGGTTGTGGAGTAAGACCAGTCATACTTTGGAATCCAGCCATGAAAATAAACGAATTCCAGTCTCTGCCTATCTTTTGGAGGCCATCTAAAACTAGCAACTTAATCAAACCATGATGAAATAAAGAGGTTTCACAGTCCTCTTTCCTCAGCTGCACCTTATCACACATCTTACTTAAACTGCAAAATAAATAAAACGGAATGTCTATGGAGACTTTCCCGGTAAAATGCAAGAGCAGTTTAAAATGGTAAGAATAAACCTTATTGTACCTTCCTTCACAGGTCAAATACTTCTGTATGCAGGTGAGAAGAAGAGCATAATGTTCCTTGACATAATACCTGGGCACTGCTTTTGTTAAGTCTTCATTTACATATGCCTCTTTTAGAAACTCCTTACAAGGATTCATATCAAATTTAAAATTTTTTAACCATTCTTCCCGTCCTCTTGGGATCTCGGTTACAACAGCTATTGCTTCTGGAGAAACCTGTATTTCTAACATGGATACCTTTGAATTCAAACTAGTGAAATTTAGCGCAAATTCCTTAGTTACTTGTGCATGCCCTCCTTGTAGTTTTTTACAAAATTTCCAGCACCCGGCATCTTTGAACGCTTCCTTCACGCCTTCATCTCTCAACGTTATGTCCAGGCCTTCAGGTTCATTCCTCTGACATTTACCGGATCTGTTCTCTTTTCTCTCCATATATTCCTTTGAGAACATCACACCAAAATTCTAACAGCTCCGGTCGGGATGATGGTTCAGCTCCTTTTTTAACTCAGCCTCACTTGTAAATAGGCTCGCTTGAAATCAGCCTCGCTTGAAATTCAAAATGAAACACTTCACTACATAATCGGCCAACTGGTCACTCATGCAACACTTACGACCATCATTAAGGTCTATGCACGGTAAAATATCTTGGGAATGATATTCCTGTGCATATCAGCGATCTATTGGTGGAGTAGTGGCAAATGAACATTCAGACATGATACAAAAGGTACACAGACTGACATGAGTAGACACAAATGCTGACTCACCTACGGACTTGACATTTCGGGAAATATTCGCTGCGAAATGCACGAATCCATGATTTTGCAGCGCTGTTAGTTATAATTTTTAATGATGCACTGTGAAACGGCTTAATCATGACACGCTGCGAAACTGCTAGACCATGATTGCGCTGTGAAATGGGCGAATAAGATTTCACTCCGAAATCACTAAAAGACACGGTGACTTGGCATAGACAAGACATGACTATGGAATAATGATGGGTGGAGGAGAACCAATAGGAGTGGAGTATGATCTAAGTTAAAAACCTTTAAAACTCCAAATCCTAAGTGAGAAAAATAAAATGAAACCAACTTTAACACAGACCTTTGTCATCAAACTAGGACAGGCAATTATATGCATCAAAATTTTAGTTCTAAGTGATAATAGATAGCATCTATTACTTAATATTTTAGAATAACACTTGGGTCATGGAAATTCAATAGAGAGTACTTTATCGCGTCATCTTTTGAGTTGAAAAAAATAGCACATATTGCAGTCCACTCCTGCATGTTAGATCTTTTAGACTGCAAAATGGATGTGAGGTCTTCATAGGCATAGAGGTTATTTGGCGCATATTGTTTATGCATGCACTTAGCTTGTCGTGATTTTGATTATTATATTTTTTATTGTGATTTCTTGATGATGGATTTTTGCTACTTATGTTGTCTTGTGAAAATGTGATTATGAGAGATGGCACATATTCAAGAGAGCACTTTTTATGATTCCAATATTTTGTTGGTATTATGGCTCCTTGGAGGAGTTGGCCATGCATCTCAATGCTCATCCATTGGAGATGTTTATTTTTTTTACTATGCATGGATTATATGTTGCTTATGAGTTGACATGGGGTTGGCATATTTCATGCATTTTGGGGTTGATGGTTTTATGCATATGGTTGTGCCATGGAGATTCGTATGATGAACCAAGGGTTACCAGTTTTAGTTGTCATGAAACCATGTGTAATTACTTCACGTATTTTTGTATTTTTAACTACATATTGTTCTATTATTACATTTCTAACATCCCTCCATATCTTCTCCCAAACTTTCATTGTCTAAGGTGAGAGGATTCATAAACCTTTCTCTTTGAATTTGAAATCCTTTGTGGATCTTATGGTTACATGTTAAACAATAAAAAATTGACATTATTTTATGCAACATTGAAGGATGGAGCTCTTAAATCTTTCATGAGTTGAGGGATGAATTCAATAATATCATGGAGTGAGATGCAAAATATATTTCTAGAAAAATATAATCATAATTATCTTAAAGAAGAAATATTTAAAATGAATAAGAATGAAGATGAAATCCTTGAAGATCTAATAGAGATGTTCATGCACAATGTTAAGAGGGAAAATTACATCATTAAGGATATGACACACTATAAACCCTCTTACTTAGAAGAGTTAGGGATGAGCCGATTGATATTCTTAATCTCATGAGTAGAGGTAATGTATAGAAATTACTATTTGAGGAATTTTGTGAAACATGAAAACACATATTAAGATGAAGGGCAAGAGTAAGTCAATCAATATCAAGATGTGTAAGCCAAACTAAAGTTGGAATTTTTCTTGGTAAATTTAAAATAAAAATTCTTAGCAATCTAAGTGAACAAGTAGATGATGTGATGATGTTGTTGTCATTACATCATTATATACTATTATCCGTTTTTGGATATTTTCTAGAAGATCATAATCCATATGATGGTTTTTGTTGCTCCCATTTATAGTTGTAGAGAGTGGATATATTGGCCTATTTAGATGCTATATTTTTTATTCATGGTGTTGTCGACGCATATTATTCAGGGCCACTATGTATTTTTTCTGTTGTTGATTTCTAATGCTGAGATCATGATTTATGGTTGGTGACATTTTTTTCATATATGGCACATATTATTGATCATTTATTTATTCATGTCATGGATAGAGGTTATCCATGGTTTATGTTCAATAAAGTGAGTGTATATTTCATCCATGCATTCTAATGTTTCATCACTGAGTGTCATTTCTCGACAATTTATCTCACTGATGGAGCATTGTATTGTGTTCATGAGATCGTGGATTCTTCTTGTAAAACATTTCATATTGTTCATAGATTCATGAGCAATGATTGGCATATCCTGCATATTTTTGTTATGGGTGCTGGATCACCTATGTCTTAGTTGTTGGTAGTATTGGTACAACCATTGGTCTCTTTTATCATTCATGTATATTCTCATACCTGTCATGGAAAGGCTATCTAGGGTGAGGTATGCATTGAGAGAGATTCATGTGAGTCATGGTTCAACCATATAAACATGTGGGACCTAACAATAATAGAAAAAATACATTAGGGTGTAATTAAGGAGACTTAACCATGCCCTTATCCATTATACTAAACTATTTAAGAACTAGATAGCAATCTTCTCGAATGTTGTTGCACTATAACATAAGGATAATTGAATATATTTTTAAATTGATTCTAAAGATACTTGGGCGAGTTGCTATATATGAAACTATATGTAGAAGTAATAATATGTATGTAGGTATTATGTGATGGAGTACTAATTGAAAGAGGACCGACAAGGGTTGCATGTGTTTTTGTTGTCATAAAACCGTGCTTACTTACTTCACATATTGTTCCTTTATTACATGTTTACCTACTAAACAAAAGATCAATATGTTGTTTAAAGACACGAAAACAAATATCTCAAAAAATAAAATTAGGATGAGCTTGCTAATACTAAGAAAAAGTTTATAGAATCATTTAAACTTCAATAAGGTATATCTGATAAATTATAATAGTTGAGAATTTGAAAAACTTTCACCCAAAAAAATTGTAATGAAAATTTCAAGATGGCTCTTTTAAAACAAATTATAAAATTAATAAAAAAACTATATTAAGCATAGGCTATATCCCTAAAATTGAAATGAACAATAAAAAAATTTACTCCTTTATCATAATATATATCTTCAATCTCGATAATTTCATTTTCCTAAAACTTCCACATGAAATAATATACTTGCTTTCGGTATTTGTCAAAAAATTAATTAATACAGAGACATAAAATTTAACATTTCTAAATTTACTTCATATTGACAATGTTATGAAATCCACTAAAAAAGCATTAAAGATATATTTGTACATATTGAATGTTAAATTTAAGCTAGCTAGAGACACTTCTCTAATTAGTTAAGAAAACATGTAAGAATGAAGACAATGGATACATTAGACCATGTGTATCACATTGGGGTGGACTAGTTTTGTTTGTAAAGAAGAAAGTTGATACTCTCAGATTATATATTGAATAAAGGCAACTAAACAAGGTGAAAATCAAGAATAGGTGCCCATTGCTAAGGGTTCACAACTTGTTTGATCAGTTCAATGGAGTAGCAATGTTCTCTAAGATATATTTGTGATTTGGATACCACAGATAGGAATCAAGGAATATGATATCTACAAGACATCCTTCAAGACTGGGTATGGGAATTATGATTTTGTTGTAGCTCTATTTGTTTTGACTAATGCCCCAGCTACTTTTATGTGTTTGATGAATAGCGTGTTAGATCCTTATTTTAACAAGTTTGTTATTGTATTCATCGATGACATTTTCATATATTGTAATAATGCGAAAGAGAATGTCGAGCATTTGGTAGTAGCGTTGAGATTTCTAAGACAACATGAGTTGTATGCTAACCTTAGAAAGTGCAGTTTATTTCAGACAAAAGTACACTATTTGGGACATGTTGTTTCAAAAGAATACATAGCAGTAGATCCAAAAAAGATAAGGGGCATCATGGAGTGGTGATGTCTAAATAATGTAGATGAGGTGAGATCATTCATGGTATTGGAAGGTTACTATAGAAGATTTATTATGAACTTATTACATATTTCATATCCTATGACATGCTTGCAGAGGAAAAGTAATAAGTTTTAATGGAAAGAACATGTGTAGCTAGTATTGATGAGTTGAAGCAGTTCTTGATCAATGATCGAGTCCTTAAGATTGTAGATCGAGATAAAGAGTTTTTATTGTTCACATATTCATGTAAAAGAGGACTTAGTGCATTCCTTATGTAGGACAGATAGACGGTGTTCTATTATTCGAGCAGGTCGAATAACCATGAGAAAAACTACGTGAATCATGATCTTGAGAAGGCTATTTCATGTATTTACTTGTAGCTCAAAGGATAATGGATGCAAGGCCTAATTTACATCAAATTAGTTAACGGAAGAGGGTGGTGATCCTCTTGTCAAGTCTCATATGAGTTATCTGTCATTCATGCTCTTTCTTTTATTCATGTCATGTAGATTATATTGATGCCATGTGTTTGATAGAATGTCAATCCTAGTCAGGGATGGTAAGGCCTAATCCTAGAGCTAGTTTTTGTCTTCCAAGTCTTGTTGTCATGTAAATTATGGATTTTGAAAGCTACGGGTGTTTATGGTAAGTGACATAGATTCTCGACTTGAAAAGTGGCACAAATCTCATATTCGCAAGAATAGGACTCAGGAGAAAATTCCCTATTTCAAATGAGTTGCAGATGAGTTGCAGATGAGTTCCAGATGGAACTCATCTGAAACAGGGGAACTCATGGTCTAAAAACTCAATGGCACCGAGCGACTATTGATCAGGATTATTGAGAAGGATTTTGGGAGTCCTATAAGAGGTGTAAAAGGTTTTTGTTATGTTTTTTCATCGACTCCACTTCCTTGAGCTCACCTAGGAGGTCAATTATTGTCATAGTAGCCCCTAAACTCATGTTTAGACAGCATAAGGTGGTGAGAGTGTGTAGATATGAGGGAAGACATGAGTATAGGGTGGTATGAGAGTCTTTTGTGCTCTCTATGGGAGGATGTACAAAATGTTAAAGGTGTTTGGGAGGATGAATTGACTTGGAATGCGTTTGAGAGGCTTTTTATGTCATTTTTTAGCATGGCTTAACATAGTTCTTTCTTAGTAATTCCACTTGGAATGGAGACCTAAGACATCCTAGTCAATCAAAAAAAATATCCCATTCAAATTTGATTTGTTTTGGTTTCATTAAATGAATTATAACTCCCTATAGAAAATTTGATGTTTCTTGTAATAGTACTACATGAAACCCTTTAGTAGCCTTCCACCATGCATATACTTGCCCAAATTCACTCAAGAAAATTGGTTATATTCCCTTAGGGTTAAATAAAGGCCCCTAGCTTCTAAATAAAATAATAGGGAAGACTAAAGACACCTTAGGACTTGCCTCTTTTCTCATGCAAAACATTTCATCGATTTGGGCTAATGGATAGATTTATGAAATGGGTAATACAATGATGATTTTGTTGATTTCCAAATCCGATGAACTTTTTTAATCGATCTAAATTCTCTAAAATGTAATGGTTCACATTTATTTCATGATATTTACTTTATGAAATTAGAATAGGTTTCTTTCCTTGTACTTTCTTTGTTATAATATGTTGAGGTTTCCATTTCGAGCATTTCATTTTTTGCAATTAGTTTATGATTTGACTTCAATAGATGTAGTGCATTACATCATCATAGAAAACTTGGGACACACTCTATGCTACACATATAGTGTCGATAACTCTTAAGTTTGTACGAACACTAGGTTGATAATTAAAGTGAGTAGCCTTGGGAGTTACAACATTCTTGTTGCAATATCGAGGCTCGTCACTTTTTGGCACCGTTGTCGGGGAGGTGTCCAAGTATGCATTTTTTTCTTCCCTAGCTAATTAATTTCTTTTAATCTCTGCATAAACAAAAAATTTCATTAGGATTATTTCATTTAAAAAATAGAAAAGTGAAAACAAAATAAATCTCCAACACCAACCCACCCCCCATTTGATCATGTGGTGCAGTAAGAGCCACATTGCCATCCACTTTTTCAGGTAGAGATGATAACATTGAGGAATATCATGTGAGTTTTCCCATTCAAGATATTTATGGTAGTATGCACATGAATAACATCGCTCCATATTTTCTTCCAAACTTTCATGGTCTAAGGTGAGAGGATTCAGAAGCCTTTCTCTTTGAATTTGAAATCATTTGTGAATCTTATGGTTACTTGTTAAACGCTAAAAAAATGAGATTATTTTATGCAACATTGAAGGATGGAGCTCTTTAATGTTTCATGAGTTGAGGGATGAATTCAATAATATCATGGAGTGAGATGGGAAATATATTTCTAGAAAAATATAATGATCATGATCTTAATATTTAAAATGAATAAAAGGGAAGATGAGATCCTTGAGGATCTAATAGAGAGGTTCATGTACAATATTAAGAGGGGAAAATTACATCTTTTAGGATATGACAAACTAAAAACCCTCTTACTTACAAGAGTTAGGGATGAGTTGATTGATATTCTTAATCTCATGAGTAGAGGTAATGTATAGCAATTATCATTTAAGAAAATTTGTGAAACATGCAAAAACATATTAAGAGGAAGGGAAAGAGTAAGTCAATTAGTATCAATATCTATAAGCCAAACTAAACTTGGAAATTTGCGTGATAAACTTAAAATAGAAATTCTTAGCAATCTAAGTGAACAAGTAGAAATGTTAATAATACAAAATAAGCAAAAAGAAGATGTTGATATTTGTGTTGTCCATGCAAAATCAGATGATGTTAAATATTGCCCCTCATTACCATGTTTTAAGGAAGTTTACCAAGAGGACAGTGGAGTAAGTCAATTCCCAATGAAGCTATGTTATGTATCTCCATGAGGACCATGGCAACCTATTCAACCAAATATGATGCAAGAGCCTAATTCACAATTTCAATATTATTCACATCCATCTAAAAGTAATTGGAACACACCCCTTCCTTACCAATATTATCGCAACAAGGTTGGAAAGGAACTTATGGGAGCCATCCACAATATCCTTAGTATTTTCCTCAGTATCCTCCATACTCAACTCTATGGTATCCCTACCTTTCACCTCCACCACAACCACAACCCCAACCACATCCATCTCAATGATCCCCTCCGGCTCAAGTACCTATACCACCATTTCCTAACCCACATAATCAAGTAACTCAGTCAACTTATAATGTTGAGGTAAAACACTTCCAAACATCTCCTCTTGATCTGAGTGGTATTCATCTCACCTCAGGAAGAATATTACAAAAAAACAAAAATATCTTATTGGCATTGAAGGACAACATGTAGAAAAAAAGATTCGATAGAGAACACCAAAGAATCCTCGATTTCATTTGATGAAGAGTAGACATCAAAATTTAAGATTTAGAAAGAGTTACCATCAAATCCCTCATGTGCTCAAGAGAAAAATTAGTAAAAAGTGGAAGATTTGAAGGGGATGTAAGAATAATGTATCCAAGATGATCCAACTCAACATGTGGATGAGGGGCATCACAACTATATTGAAATATTGTTCAAGATAGTCACTAAGTTGCAACAGTACTCTCTTCTTCAACTATGTTTGGAATCATCAAAGTCAAAGCATTGAGTCTCTCACATCTAGGTACATGTCAAAGAATACATTTGAAGCCTACGTATAATTTTAAATGTAATCTTAATGTGCACTTGGATTCATTGGAAGTATTCCTATACTTGAAAATGATTTTGTTTTTTTGAGTAGAATAGGATAGGAAAATAAATAAAAAGTGAAAAATAAGACAAAAATCTCAAGTGAAAAAATCCTCTCAAGTGAAAACGTCCTTTGAGAATGACACGTAGACCTACTAGTTGAAAAACTCATTCACTTAGCTAGTAAGCCTAGAAGAAAACGCAAAAAATAATAAAAAAAATTCCCCATGTGTCTCTCTCATGAATGTAGGTTCTCTCCAACATGTACAAACAACAAAAACATGTTGGCACCAAGAAAAAACAAAAATTGGTCAAAATTCTAGTACATTAATGAACATGTATTCCTACAAAGCTTACCAAAAAAAATTAAAGTTAGTTTTGTAATTATGGACAAAGTAAAATACATATGAAAACAATAATGACATAAAAATAATATTAATAGGTAAGGAAATAAATAAAAGGGTTTTCACATACAACAAGATTAATTTATGTCCTAATCCATCTTAGGTTAATTTTATTAAAACCTTAAATTACTTTTTATGGGAATATTTTTAGTAGTCTTGAGGATAGATAGAGGGTATAGATATATCTCAAATTATAGCATTTTCCCTTTTAGATGCAATTAAAAAATGTTGTAAAATTAAATTAAAATAAATTATTTTTACTATGAGATAACTTATGTTTTTTTAGCATGTGATATTGATAATGCATGGTATTGACCCACGGTATTTACAATTTAATATCCATGGTTAAAAATCTTGTAATATTGTTATAAAATATTTTGATTGACAAATAATTTATGTTTTTTGGGCATGTGTTATACATAAACCATGGTATTGACCCATGGTATTGTAAGGAAGACTATTTTTTACAATGTAATAATATCTACATTAAGTTGAAAATCCATGGTTAAGAATATTGTGATATTGTTATAAAATATTTTGGTTGTGAAATAAGTTATGGTTAAGCCATGGTATTGGCCCATGGTATTGTAAAAGGCTATTAAAAAGTTTTTTATTAATTTAACTTTTTATTACTAATTAATGCCTTACTAACATCCCAATATCATTTTTAAATTCTTCTTATTATTTTTAATTTAGGGTTTTACCAAAAAATAACAAATTATTGTTAAAAAAATATCATTGAACCCAATTTCCAGTTTTATATTTTATTTTATTATAAATATTTCTTTATTTTTTCCATAAAATATTTCGTTTTAGGTTAATATATCATTTTATTATTTAACCCAAATTCTAACTTTTATTTTTTATTTTAATATTATAAATATTTCTTTTATTTTTCCAATATTTTCATTTTTTGGTAATATATCATTTTAATTATTTAACTTTTACATATATCAGTTAGGGTGCCATTTAATAAAATGTAAATTATAAAAGTAAATTGAAATTTTGAATTAGTTATGTGTCACTACATGAATAGTTCAATTGCTGAACAATAATGGAAAATAATCACATTAATTTGAAAGAAATGAATTAAAAGGAGTTTTATTTATAGTAAAATTAATGTATGTCCACTACAAATGTTTTAAGTTTTCTAGGTATATTTTCCTTTCAAATTGGACTAGAATTTGTCTACACTAAAAGTTTAATCAATAAACTATCATAGGATCATAATCCTATAGTTTTAGATATTATATATATATTATATATAATTATATATATATATATACTTACACTTACTTTAATATATATATATATATATATATATATTATAAATATATTATATAATATATATACTTACTTATATATATATAACTTACTTATATATTATACATCTTATATATAAAACTTCTATTTTAATATGCATTGAAATTATAAAATTTGCTATTATATATTTTCAAATTATTACTTGTATTTTAAAAATATGACTATTAATTTCTAAAATAATTTTCCTATTATTTTAAAAATTCATTTTTTTTTTTATAATTAAGGACTCAGTAAAAGAAAAATAAAAACAATAATTACATTTTATCTATTATTTTTAGAGTGAAAAATATTTGTCTTGAACAAAATTTT
The DNA here is from genome assembly GCA_000404065.3 of Pinus taeda. Lineage (NCBI taxonomy): Eukaryota > Viridiplantae > Streptophyta > Pinopsida > Pinales > Pinaceae > Pinus > Pinus taeda. The sequence continues at coordinate 14,882 of APFE031019247.1, forward strand.
TGTGAGGTTACTCCTAAATGTAGAGAATGTTACCACCTATTGTTATCCTATTATTGTTCTCTCTTGACTTGAGAGGATTTATCTTTACAAGTCCAAGTTTGTATAAGTACTTCATCAAGGATAGAGTGTTGTCAAAATCCTATTACAATTCTAGCCTTTACATATAATTTAAAGATAATACTTAGCAATATGTAAAGATAATACTTAGCCCCCATGGAATCAAAACTTCCTTTTAAAATCATAGCTCTTTCTAGATCCAAACATTCCTACAAATCATACTCCCTTTTCAAAATTCAAAGCTCCTTAAGACATCAAACTAAACCCATATAAGGAAGGGTTTCCATTAATAAAAATCATAAATTATTCCCATGAGAAAAGTCATAAACTGTTCATATATAAGAGTAACTCTAAAAACTTCATTACTCATATTAAACTTATTTTTTCAAATTCCATATACTTATTGAAAACTGCCCAAACAATACATATTTTTACCTCTTCAGTTTGAACAAAAAAAATAGTTTTTCAACATGAAAATGACCTTTTTTATATTTGAAATGCCAGTTATATTTCATTAGCAAATCATTTAAATATAATGCTTTAAGGATACCACTCATAAAAACTATATTGGCCATATATATTTAACAAAATACTATATTTAAACAAAGAAATACATCTTCTATGGTAGTGTAGAATCCAAAAAAATTTCAAATAATAAGAGTAAATGTGTCATCCATCTCTATTAACAGTAAAAGGGAAATCCTTCTAAGTTATCACTGAAAGTGAAATCCTTCAACCTAGGATGACATCAAGCATATTGTCTAAGGGGTTGGTAGAGGAAAATAAGGGCTTATGATATCTTCCAGCAGCCCTGACCGTGCGTAATATGCCTTGCTTAGTGCAAAGCTATCTTGACCAGGTAAGGGGTAGCAGGAGAGAAGCAGGTGGAGGGATGAAGGTAGCCAAAGGGTATAGAATAGACGTTGCAGCTACACCACTCGTACTTCCTGAAAGCTGAGGGCTCCCCAAGACGTGCTTCTGTGAGTTCGTCCATGGTTTTGTCTGCCTCATGGTAAGGTTTAGAGGCCTCAACTTCCGTGTGAAATGTGGTTGCAGCTACGCCCATGGTACTTCTCGAAAGCCGAGGGCTCCCCAAGACTTGCTTCTGTGAGTCGACCATGGTCTCTTGTGCCTCCTGGTAAGCTCTGGAGGCCTCATCTGCAGTGTGAAATGGGAAATGTTCCCAGCCAACCAGTTTTTTGGGTCCTGCGGTCAAATATTTCAACACCAAAATGACCACTACGCATACAAACACCTTTGTACTGCCCGCCCTCTTTTGCTGCTTGAATTCAACCTCCTAAAGTTGATGCCCATTCACCATTTTGTGAAAGTGCCTCCTTCAACTTCGGAATCTCCAATACCTATGATCGCAACTAAAACTCAAATACCTATGATGGAAACAAAAGGAGATTGCATGCAAAGTATGCAACTTTCTTAGTATTTAAAGTGTGAAATCTACGTTTTAGTTTAAGAATCCACTATGTCACTACCTAGTTTTAGTTTAAGAATCCACTATGTCACTACCTAGGTGTAGATAAATTTTTGCAATAATGATATCAATTCCCAACTACATGAATTAATTAAAAACAATTTTATTTACAGTAAAATTAGTTTTCTGATTATATTTCTTTTTCAAATTTTTTTAGTATTTGTCCATATTACAAATTTAATTAATAAGTTTCGGAATTCTCCATAAAATTAAACAATTTTATTTACAGTAAAATTAGTTTTCTGATTATATTTCCTTTTCAAATTTTTTTAGTAGTTGTCCATATTACAAATTTAATTAATAAGTTTCAGAATTCTCC